>JAQIXU010001277.1:0-18864 GCA_034701245.1 Strigamia transsilvanica | reverse complement strand
TGAGTGTCAGGTCTGGGACACGGCTTGATGGAATCTGGTGTCATTTATAACATGTTGCTCGTGTTGGGGTTTGTAATATTGAAGTATTGAACCACTGGTGTATATTACTATTTTGATTTGATTTATGTGTGATAACAGAGAATTGAGTTATGGTGTTATGTAATGCGCATTTTCTACTACATGTTTATAAATAGGTGATTTAATCTATCAACAATTTTTCAACATAAAGGCAGAAAAGATAGAAAGGTATCTTTTCAGTACACATTTGGAATCACTTATTATGTGCATGCACAAAGTGCAATTTTCCCTTCAGACAAACCTATGAAAAGACACCGAACTTGATGTTGTATTTATGTTATGCAAACTAATGACGCAAAATCAAAGTAATACTGTATATCCCAATATCAAATCTAAAAAACATTTATCTCATTGCACATTTTCTTTGTGATAATAAGAAAATGATTGTAATGGCATTAATGGCGCTCTAAAACTACAAACAATTAGTCAAACCTTAGGCCTTTCAATCAAACGATCATCTTCAGTGGTCAAAACAATCATTTTTGTTGTTTTTGATTGTGTACTTCCACAGCATCCCGCATGTCAGCGCCACGATCGCGTGGCAGATGAACGCACTATCAACGTGTATCTAGAAATGTTTGTATTTGAATCGTTTGTTTATTGAATCTCGCGCGTGTGAATACAATTATCGAAATAAAACTACAGTTTTGACCACTGAAGATAATCGTTTGATTAATTGGCTGCAGCGCCATTAATGTCATTAAAATCATTTTATCAATATCAAATCAGCTTTAGTCATCTCCCAATCAGTAGGCGTATTCAAAAATGTTTAAACGGTCGTTTAAACCCGTTTATGTGAGTTTTGTGCGAGATTTTCGGTTAAAAGTTTGTTTTAACGTGTTTAAACTGGCTAAAAATAAATAACCTATATATGGAGCGAGTTTTCTCGTTCAAATCGTATCTTTTTGGCAGCCATTTTGGATTTTAGTTAGATTAACGATGAGTATAATTTTGCTGCAGTTGTTTATTGTTTAAAACTAAACAACAATAGTAATAATTAGGGCTGGAAATAATAATTTTTTAAAAAAAGCCGTACGAATATCCAGATCTATCAGCGCCCTGTGCGATTTTTTTTGTGCGCCCCGTCTTTCATTGTTTTGAGTAGTCTGTGCAATTTGAGCACAATAATACGTTCTACAAAATTTGGCGCCCTGTGGGGTTGCACAGTTCTATTCTATTCATAACTTAGAACTTGATCTGAAATCCCAGATCAAGTTTGGCAGTTAAACAATCCTTTATTTTAACAAATAACAGGGATCTACTACGAGGCCCCAAGGAAAAAGCATGTGTGAGAAAAGTATATGTGTAGGCTAAGTATGTTGAAGGGCTCCCAAAGTGTGCTTAGGGGCCCCCAATGTCTAGATCCGCCATTGTAGACGAAAGTTTAGACAAAAAATAATTGGATGCGCCTAGTAATTAGTAAACAACATTAATCAAACAAGCCTGCAAAACCAAACAAGGAAGCAATAAACCGTAGACACGTATCAGTATCAATTTTTTAATAAACCAATCCCACTCCAACTATCAAAACCAATGTCTATCCAGACAACACCTGCTGCCTCTCTATCTTTGTTTTTCTTTCCCCTATAAATTGGGTTCAGCAAGCAGAATGTAGCCTATACCAATTGCTTTCATCTCACGTATTTGCCAAGACTGTTTATAGGCCTCTTGTACGAAGTAATGAATTGGGAGTCATATAAGAACATGAGCCCACACCTTTTTCGGATCTCTTTCTTTTTTCCACCCTCTTATTTTACTCAATTCTGATGACACTCATCGTGTACTGACCATGAACCATTTTCGTTTTCTTACGATCCATTTTAAAATTTTAAGGCTGAACTTCCTGAGCTTTAGTTTACTTCCTGCATAAATAATTAAGAAAAATGAAATATCATTTTCTTGTTGGGCTGGGATTAACGGTAATTGATCATTTATTATATTCAATAATGTATGAGGTTAGATAATTTGATTGGAACAAGAAAGGAAAACAAAATTAATGGGTTTAACGTGATCCCACGGATAGAAGAAACTCCCATTCAGGCCTGCTGATTCTGTAATAACAAGCTGATATTAAAAGTTATTAATTTTATCGTCACGTAATTAAATTATTATTTTTAAAGCTTTCAAAGAAACGCCAAATTAGTGCTTAGTTCCGGGTGATTAGCAGCATTTGTAAACCGAAATTATGAATTCATTTCGAATTAAAAGTTGAAACGAAAATATGTGCGGAGGTGAGCAAATATGCATAATTGGGAGCTCCATGAGCCCTCGTGTCATTTGATTTCGTAGTTTGTGAAGTGTCAGGTCACACGAACGCGTTTTATTAGTTCAATATTTATGCAAATGAAGGGAATTAGTCAACAAGCTGTTGCGAAGTTCTGTGTGCTAATTAATTTTCTGCAGTAGTCAAGCACAGTGACAATTGCACGTGACGGAAAGTGAAAAGTTTCAAATCTTGATCGCAATTTCGAGAAGAAAAAAGAGTCTTTTGTTACTCAATCAACTTTTGATTCACTAAATTCGTGCCTTTTGACTAAGGAATTAGTGTCAATTAGTCTTACCTAGAAAACTTATCGCTGTCACTAAATAAGTGCAAATGAATACAGATGTGATGTGGCTAATGCCATTTTGCGACATGATTTATTGGACAGAAATTCCAATTGATGTGTCGCACGCGAGAATAAAGAGAAGTTCCTATCCGTTTTCTTACCATCTGTCTGGTTTTTCTGTTTATTTACCGTTCGATGGAATTGATAAATTGAATCGGAGTGACTTGTATTCTATTGTATTCTTTCAAGTTAAATGTGAATGGCTAAAAAGTTAATTCGGAAAAATAGTTTCTGGAAATTGGAATAACCCGATGGGGAGTCCTGTCTTTTGAATTTTCCTTTTAAAGTAAGAATATAAAATAAAAAAGTTTGAAATTGAAAAAATTAAAGATAGATTTGTATGGTTTCATTTAGAAAATGCAATTTTCTTCAGTACTGAATGTACACACCTTATGTTCTATGCGTCTCGCAGCTGTCTGTTGCACAAATGGAAAGTTAATTAAACTTGCAGGCGTAAAATTCTTCTTTTTGGTGCTGCAGAAGTTTAGCCATATACGAAAACTAAATAACTAGATTTTGATTTTAATTTTTTTTTTAATTATTATTTTTTTTTTAAATAAAAAGTTATATTTACCGAGATCATAGCAACTAAATGAAGCACTTCATTAAATGCCAAATCCCTTAAATATTCAATTATAGCAAGAGTTTAAAATCTTATTAATTTTCTTGCAGGCTTGCAATAGAAAAAGTATTTACCACTTTTTTGCCACTGATTAAATTGTCGATTTTTTTTCTCTTCCAACTAAAGACTTTACTAGCTCGTGTCAGTGCCTTGATCGAAAGAGTTGGAGTCCTATCCAATTAGTATCTCGGAAGACACCATTCACCCTTACAGCCACTAATGACTTCCAAAACACCCTAATGTGAGCACTGAAAGAAATACAAGTACCAGCTTTTCGCCGCTCTTTTTTCCACAATATGGTTTGAAAATTGAAAATTTTCCCTCCGTTTTCTAATACCGACTTTTAACAGATTAATGCGCAATGAATGGACTGAATACTTTCACAAGTGCGAATGTGATTTGGTGACAGTTTCACGGAAGTATAAGGCCACAAGTGCCGTCATCAGTTCCAGTTTAGCGTTATCGCGGTTATTGTTGTCAGAATCAGACACGAGAGTTGGATATGTGGTGGGATCAATTTTTTTTCTTCTCCCTTCCCTTCACTTTACCGGCGGTTGAGATATAGCTTCTGTGAGTGTCATGTTGTTGACAGATTTCTTTCGCTTTTCTTTCTTTTTATTCGAGCAAGAAAAGAAATCGAAATAATACAAAAGAGGAACTTCTTATTGAATATTGGTTATTTGCTTAGTGTATCATATTAAAGTAAAAGTTTTGCGTTTGACCCATAAGGTTTCATTTTAATAGGTAACATGAAACGTGTTGATGTATTTTGTGCAACAGGAAATCACGAGATAATCAATGGAAATGATCCATTCGAGAAGCAAGTCACGTTGTCATGGTCGCTGGAAATTTGCCAACATAGAATAAAAAGCTCTTTTCTTTTGTCCCGAATTATCTGCTAATGACTTGTTTCTCTGTTTTATCGTCTGGTGTACATACAAGTATATTTACTTGGGGATCAAGTGTAACAATAGACAAACACTATGGTTTTGGTGTGATTATCTATATATCTGTTATTGCAGTTTATAGTTTTGTTTGCGATGTAATAAGGGACATTGACAATGAAATAAAGTTTTCGACTCTCTTCTCTTCTTTCTTTTTTGGCTCTTAACGCGACATCCAGTTGCGATAACATCTTTCCACCTGCCGGAAGTACATTTCAAGCTTGGTGCTCTTCTATTTCATAGATAGCACAAGACGAATGATCAGTCAAATACTTTCATTTCCTCCGAGTCATTGCCTCTTTTCTTTCTCTTCTGCACTAACTTCGAAACGAAGTTATAACTTCAAACCGCAGTTGTAATTGTAATTCTCAATGAAGATAGTTTTATTTTTTCCACACAAAATTTAGTTTTCCAATAATCAATTTTAGTTCGGAATCTTTAAAATTCATTTAACTACAAAATAAAACTATCTCTTTAGTGAGGAAAATTGATTTCAGTATACTTTTTATCGTTTCGTCTAAATACCGTAGTTTGAAAAGTTTTCTTATGATGTGTGGAAATTAGTATTCAAAAATTTGCAATTTATTTGAAATGGGAAAATTAATTTACATGAGGTGTTATCCAAACCCCAACTAGTGTATTAGATTAAAAGGACAATGAGAATTTCACTTTTCACCGCAATCTGGTAATTGAAATATAAGCCAGAGCCACACAGGTCAAATAAGATGATTAGCGTGGAGTCTAGGACTCGTATACCACACGAATGTATAACAAGACAAAGATTTCATTTCATCTCCTCGAGAGAAATTATTTTAGATTTGAATTGAATGAATCTATGTTTTGCTTCTGGCTGGTGATGAAAAGTAGGGAGATCTAATTGAGTACACACCAAAGCAATTGGAACCATTAATTCTATTCAGTTAAATCAGTTCCTAGATTGTTTGTTCGTCATGCACAACATCCAGAGGGTTTTGAAATTAATATTTGATATTGGTTTGATTTGAATCAAGTTATACTACTCTCTTTCCTGAACAAAACGAAGATATATGAAACGTTACGATTTCTTGTTAGTTCGGACTTGGGAGTTTTGTTCATAGGATAAAGAAGAGAAATGGAGTCACAACTAACACAATAGAAATAAATCTTCAAAAGGAGAAAACCATTTTAAAAGTTACTTTATTTCACTTCATTATGCCAGGGAATGTGAGCATTTCGAGATATTTATTATTCAGGATTTCTGGAATTTGCGAGTCATAATTTCTAGATGAATATGTAACTTCGGTGAATCAATTTTCCCATTTTTTTTGTCTATGAAATGAATAGAAATTGTTCTAAATTCTCTAAATTTATGCTAGAAACTTTGAAATATGACCACTTGATTAAACCCATCGAGGAAAATTGTTTCCCATTCCTAATTTCAGCAAAACAAAATTAAAATTGTCATTTCTTTTTTTTATTAATTCCAATCACTGTGTTTACACGGCTGGAAATTTTACGTTGTTTACATGTCGTAAAATTCATTGCTTTTTGCCTTTTTTGGATTGGAAAATGAATTTGGCATCGAAAACTGATCTCTTGCTTCGTCACCTAGGACGAAGGAAATTGAAATAAAACATAATTTCGGTCATTTTGATGCGCATTCTTAAGTTGATTTCTGCGATGTGCTTTTGGAGACAACAGACAAATAAATGTAATGTTTTAAACCAAGGAAACAAATAACTATGGTAAATCAGTTCGCTTCTATGAAATGCAGCAAAACTGTACGTCTAAAAATATCCAGATTCACCAGCGATGTTATTGAATGAGAAGTGATTTGTTAGCAGATTACGGAACCTTTTTTCCTAGAAATTGGATTTGCTGTAAAACCAATTTAATAGGCTGATGGAAGTGTTTGTATATTGAAAAAAAAAAGTTGATCTTTGTTAGATGATCTAATTAAGATTAGAATCAGTCGTTTGGAAGGGATTTGATCAAGGCGCGCATTAACGATAAGGTAGAAATGATACAAAAATATCTTTAAAGTACTGAATCGAGGTTCAGATTTGGAATCCAATTAAATTTTTCAACGCTAAAACTTCAGTACAAATTTCAAATTTCAAGTCAAGAATTTGATTAAAATCTTAAAGTTTGGACTATTATTAGAGATTTAAATGTGTAGTTTTTGAGACATGAATTTTGGTTTGGTCCTATATTTCCCCGGTGATAGATAAAACCATCACGGATTGACTTTTTGTACTATGGATACTGCATAACTACAATTTCATAAACAACAACAGAAGTTCTTTTTTAAGATTTAGTTTAATTTTAATTTTTATTTTTAGGTTTTTTATTATTTTTTAATAAAGAAAGTTCTTTTAAGGCTTGGTTATTGATTTCTGAGGGAAAGTTTTTTCAATCGATTTGATTTTTGTTGGAAAAAATATTGATTTGTCCTCGTATATGCATAAAGAAAGCACTCGGTTTATGTGACACTCAACTCAAAGCTCATAAAAATGGAATAAGTGTGGTTGTATATTGGGTTTAAGAGGAACAAACCTAAAATAAAAACAGAATAAATGTTTATTAGGAGGCATTGTTTTTATAAATGCCAATCTATGCTCGAATAAAAAAATGTTTGAATATAATTTTTAATATTTTAAAGATGAAATAAGCTTAACTGGTCGAAATTTAACTGTTTTAAATTTAAGAAACTAAGTTGGCCAAATTAACATTACAAAAATTACATAAAAAGAGGAAAAATTTTTATATTTTCAAGATTTGTGAATTCCTGCCGAAAGAATTATACGAGAGAACGAACGTGCCGAATTAAATATTTTATATTAAAATATAAATCAATAAAAGAGTTTAAAAAAAAAAAAAGAAGAAAAAAAAAGAAGGCTCGACGACACCTTTTGAATGAGCTTGCTCAGCACTTTAACTTCTCACTAGATATTGATATTTGATATTTATTGAGGAGAAATAGCACAAAAAATGGTGAACTTTATTGGTGCAAAAATCAGCTACATTTAGTTTAATTTACCCACTATGTATTCATCATTTCAACGCGTGTCTTCCATATTTAATCCTAATACAAATACGAAGTTACGAACGAAATTAACATTCAGTGCACTTGACTTGACCTGTAATAGACTAGCAGGACTCGCGCACAATTCACAAGTTTTGTATAAACGAGTCAGAAATTTATTCCTTTTTTGCCCATTGAAATGCTACCCATGTTTTCGAGCACAGGTGCACTATGCTCATTTACCACAAAATAAATTAATTAAAACTTACGCGGAGTTAAATTTCAGGCATCATATCTCATGCATGCTGTGCAATGGATTTCTCACCACGCTTCTGTAAGTGTGTAACGATTACTTCTGGTCGGTTGCTTATTCTTAATGTACTCCAATCACATGCATACAAGTGTGGGTTAATTAATCGTGCTGACACCGATATGCTGTAAGTGGTGGTGTTTTAAATTTTGTGGATAAATGATTTGCATTCGTTCTGTTGACTACCAAACGGAATAGCATTAAAATTAAATTTCATATCAGTGAACAGATTGAAAAGATTTGATAAAGTCTTTGCTCTAAGTATTGAATGTTTTTATTTTATTTTTCGTTTAACATCAAAATGAAAATTCTGCCTTTGTTTTCCATGCCATATCCAGCTTTTAGTTAATTAGAAATTGCTTCTTCGGGTCATGTTAACTTTTCACTCCACAGAATATTATTTGAAATTTGAAAAGTTGCCAGACGGAAGTACATTTTACGTGAACGCGATGCGTCCATGCGATAATTTGAGAGATATGCATTTGCATTTGATAATTACTTGATATTTTGAAAAGCATAAATGCCATTTCCAATTTTATACACAAGCGGTAAGACACCACAATAAATGTGATGTGACTGCGATTAAAGTGGTAAAAGTTTTTATGGTGGTTTGGAGAAGTCAGTGATCGCAGGAGTGCAGTTAGGAACTCGAAAAAGAATTGGAACCCCATGGTCAGACAATGGTTTTTTCTCTTCCTTTTTTTTAAAGAACGTGTTGGGGGTATTCCCAAGGGTTCACCAAACTTCAAATGGGGAAGATAACGTAGATTGGGCTTAAAGACTATAACACATGTCGTATTAGAGTTAGAACCTGTTACTTGGAACGAAATAATAAAACCTACATTATAGTGGCTGCTAAGCTGGCCCTAACTCCCTAATAGTATGTTTAACCTTTTGAGTATGTCCTAACTGTACATGAGTAAATTACTATTAAATTTCTCCAATAATCCGCGCCTGATGCTGCTGATGATAACACAACTGGGGATCTGCTCAGTCAAGATATTCATGCAGCAACTTGTACGCAACATAGGTGTTTGCAGATGGCTTATGTTACATAGCTATACAGTTTACCACCGGCAGAAGTGTTTTCGCATAAATGCAGAAAAGCTTAACTTAGTTTTAAGCTGAAATAGTCCAAAAACAGAAATTTGTATTAGAATAAAAGCAAAGAAAAATTGCAGCTTATATTAGACCCTATGTGGGATTTTCTTTATTTCTTAATCTCTCTAAAACGTCGTTGAATTTTTTATTTGTTTCAAGTTCAAAGGCTTTTGTCACTTGCCTGACACACACAATAGCATATTAATAGGATTCGCTTTCCAAGAGCTTCACAGTGATCAAATTTGCAGTATCAAACACATAAATAATCATGGCACTGCTTTCTTTATAATTTAATGGTGATTACTTGAAAATTAGATTTACATGCTTTTCTCTTTAGTTCGTGGGAAATAGAACAGTACTGGCTGAAAAAGGGAATAGAAACCGCCCAGGTTTATCGCCTAATGCTTTTGTGAACCTTATTTTCAAGATTTTGTATCTCGGTTTGCCATTGGCTGAAGAAATGTGATGCTTAGATTTTATACTTCCTTCCTCGAGAAGACGAAACTATTGCTTTCACAAACAGAAACATTTTCACATTTGTTGCGTTTATCTTCATTTCGAAACAAAAACCCACGGAGAATGAATTTAACTGATAAACCACTGCCTTACAAATCTAAAGAAATGAAGCAAAGAATACATGGATGACAAAAGAGATGTTAAAATACTATCTGCGTCTGACTCCATGTCTAGCCATGGCTTTATAGATACTCAGCTTTGTTCAGAATGGCTTTGGCTATCACAAGACTTAATCGAGACTCGTTTTACATTGACGAACTTCACTCCATTGAGTGTTCGCTAATAACTGCTTTGTGTAATAAAACACCCATTGCCCCGCAGCTATTACATTGTTCTTTAAAAGTAACGTGAAAATCTTCATCTTATTATTCCAGCCGGTCTAAGAACCCATACAATATTGACGTGAATGGGTTCCTGACGTGTTAATGGTCATTGAACTATGTTGGCGTAATATACTTTCATGATTTCCTTTTATACGTATTTTATAAATCCTTTAGCTGCAAAAAAAAAACAAGATATCTTATTCCAAATATTGCCAAGTCCTTAATTTTTTCTGGTGAATATAGCTTAATGTTGCTATGGCAACATTAATTACACAGACCATATACGGACTTCAGCTTGATGAACTTCGACTTATGCACTCATTTATAAGTTATACAGTTCTCCTTAAAGAGGTGTAGATTCAAAGGCCCTAACCTTAAAACCGAATCTTGTAGTGATGTTCATGAAGTGTCTTTAAAAATGCCTAAAACGCACATTTCCATGCTGAGAAGCGAGCACTAATGATGACGATGTCAATTGCAATGACCCAAAAATGAAAAGAATTTTTTTTTTGAATTCTAATTGATGACCGTGGAAAATCCAAGGAAGTATATCGATCGATAAAATAACAATTTTAAGAGACAACTGTACGTCAGATCGCATCCGATTGACTGGTGAGGAGGTGATTGGTCCGAATCATCCTGTCCAAACCTGTGCCCTGTCTCGCAACACATCTATCAATGGTGATACAATTCGCCCTGTCTTGCTTGTGACACATCTCGTCCAACTCGCTTCGCATCTCGGCCCAAACTCGTGTCTCCAGCTCGCCAGATTTTACAGCATATCCAGCACAACTTAAATGAGATTTTATTTCTTGTGATTTCTGTATTTCTTGAATAAATAGCCTAGTTTTGTATTTTATCTGTGGGTCTTTTCTGTTATTTTTAATATTTGTCATGTACTTTTTGTTTTTATTTGTGTATTTACTATTTATTTAGTTTTGGTTGGCTCTAGGTCTCGTCCTATTCTTTTTTTGCCTTCTTTTCTCTTTTGTGACATTGGGAATGAAATTGCTTTGTTCAAACTTTTCGCTCGAGACCTGCTGAATGCTGCTCCTTCTTTTATATTTTTTTTAAAGCTTTAGGCACGTATCCAGGTTATGCCCTTTTGCTTGTTTCTTTAGTCCCTCTGTTAAAAACAAACAGTTGTCGTATTACGCAAATAAACAGATTGAATTTAAGCTTTGCCACCATCCCATTCGTGGCACCACCGCGTAAAAAAGTCCAGAAGCTGAAGTCATTAAAAAAAAATCGCTCACGAACTCCATAGGGTGTTAAACGTCGCCCCAGATCAAATTAAATTGTCATCTTTGTAAATATTTCCAACGTTACGAAATCATCAAAAATTAACCAAAAAAAAAATCCGGTCGTTAGTCTTGTGAATCCAGCCCCAGATGTTTCCTTTCAACAAGGATGCCGTAATCATTTTTTTGTTTAATAAACCGTGAATCAATTTGCAGGGTTCACATCTAAATCCGTTAATGAAGTGCATTTGAATCAATAAAAATCTCTTAAAACAATAAAACAATAATGAATTGAATAGTACTATGAAGAAGGAAGGGGTAAAAGGTGATGTTCATTAACGATGTCGTAAATAAATTACAAATCACACAATAGATTAAAAATAAAAATAAGAATAGCGAAGAATGGAAACGTTCTTAAAATTGGTTGTTTTATGTGCGTATGCATTTATTGCCGTCGAGGGAGTGGCAGAAGGATTTACCAATTAATCAGACCAATTTATCATGCAGGAGGACAGAACAGATTAGATTGTGAGTTATTTGAAAACGGGAAAAGCTAGCAGCCACATAGATATTTATAACACATGTAGAAAAGAAAAGACAAAATCAATTGATGGGAAGAAGCAATTTTATTTTCTAAGGGAGAGATCACTCACACACAAAAGCTTCCATCATTTTACTTTCGAGTCTTCATTTTGCTTGATGTATTATTAAACAGATTTTTTTTATAGTGGAAGCTTTTTTTAATCATTACTTTTAATGTTGTTACTGTGCAATGTACATGATTAATGACCTTATCATTTTTTATGAGTAGAGACGGAGTGAGATTCTTATTTGAGTCGAGTGAGGATTTTTTTTTTCTCTTTAAAGACGAAAGTGAAATGAAGCATGTCATAAGCAAGTGGGCGTTTAGTTCTTGACACACATATCAGTGCAGTAAAGTAGGATTACAAACTGAAAAGAAGAATAAAAAGAAATTGTATGGGAAAACATGCCCGTATTACGACTTTTTTATTTTTATTTGGGGCTATTTAGTGTTTTTATACAAAAATTTGTCTGCTGCATTCGAAAATCAAGACCGTCTTTTTACGGTTGTTTGACTTGACATTTGTTTTTTTTTAAAATTAGTTTTAATGGAAAGTTTCCAATGAGTTTCTAAAACCAGGTCTTAGAATGGGGTTGTTTTAGTGTGGTTTAGGTTTTTAATCGGATTTAAAGAGATTAAGTAAGCTTATCCAGCTTGGATTTCCTTATATTGATCGAAATAAGTTTGATGTCGGTTTGGCTACTCGTGAGTGTCGGAACGAATGTTATTTCCCGCACGCCCGCAAAACTCGGTTTATACAAAAATATTGGTACAGATCAATTGTGTCCTTCACGCAAAACCTCAAATACCTGATGAAATAAACAAAACTGATAGTCACCTAACCTTAGCTAATTAAATTTTATGTTTTCACCTTATTTACTTTTCAGCCTCATTAAGTTAAGGATACAGGATATAAGTGAAAGTGAACTTTCTTTAATTGAAACAAATCGATAACACGATCAATACTACTGACCACATACATGAACAGTAATCTCTAGGGTTTTTGGGGCAAGCTATTAACTTGGGATAGACTCATAATCTCGTGTCAGATGTAGTAATAATTTGAAGACTTTATTATTTTTTTTATATAACAAGTTTGGGTTTGAATGCTTCACTGAATAAATGTTTTTTTATATTATTTTTTATTATTATCTTTTTATTATTTATCCTTTGGTTACACATAAAAGACACTAATGTGGTCTGATTTGAACTGAATTGTAGGGATGGATAATTAGAAAGCTCAGGAGGAAATAAAAAGCCTTAGTCATTTCTTTGTCTCGTTTCTCATTCTTTACTAATCAGCTGAGTGCACTTGTTTCCTCGACGCAATGACACACTCTTTTGAACTAGAAGAAAAGTAAAAATGATTTCACTAGATAGTTTGCCCCTTTCAGCAATAACTTGACAGACGACGGGGAAAGACGGCCGGCTGGTAGGAAATATTAATTCCTATTTATGATTTATCATCTAATAAAAGTCAGATTTCGACATTTTGCATTTGCAGCAATGAATTTGATTTTGATTTTCTCCAATGTTTTTCGTACTAAAAAATGATGATTGCAAACAGGATGAGCGAAAAGTGAGTATCTGCTAATCGAAAATTGCCTGTCATATTTGTACCAATAGAAATCAATCATTTTTTTCTTCTTCTCACTCCGACCGTAGTGATAGTTGTTTGAAACTAACAGCTGCACATTTCTGTAAGTCCAATAAAACGGTAGCTGAGTTGGAATCTTTTCAATACTTTAGTTTTTGTTTGATGTTTCCTGACTTTCCAATAAAAGGGCGGATGTATATTAATGATGATAAAGTTTGCTCGTGTTTCAAACTTGAACTATTTGTTCAACATAAATCAAGACTCGGCAAGTGGACCGGGCACCACATCTTGAAGGTAACTACCAACGCGTGGAAGAATAGTCATTTATTTAATGTTATAGTACCAGTAGACATAAATTTTGAATAAAAATTAACATTTGGACTTTATGTTGCACTTAACCTTGGAGACCGGTGTTTTGAAAACGATATTAAATAAATAATAAATAAGTGGTGGCAGAGTTGAAGTAGCTCTTGCCAGCACTGACTTAAATTATACATAGTTGCTCTTGCTTACCTTCACAGTTTCCATTTATTACTATTATTTTTTTTTTAAATCTGTTTTCATCATTTTAGTCAGGAAATTTGAAAAATTGAACAATATTTAAACGTGAAAAGATGACAGACAATATATGTACTGTAATAGCAAATAGTTGAGGAAAATTTATTAGAATATCAAAAATTTAATAAATAAATAAAAAGCTAGATTCTAGATACCACTTTTTCTGTTGATGGTTGTCAAAATAGTTTTTTTTTTCCCTTTAAATCAAGAATCATGAATTATTCAACAACAAAATTGATTTTTATTTAAAATAAATTATATTGAAAGAATGGAATTTAAAAAAAAGTATAACCATGCTCGGTGGTTTTGTTAAAATGATACGGAACGATAGAAATAAATGTATAGTTAGGGGAGAGGGGGGCACATTGGGACATGGGGCACATAGGGACAACTAGAGACAAGAATGCCTTGAAAAATAACAATTCAATAATGTTCACAGATTTATTAAGTTGAAATTTCTTTATGTTTGCTAGTCTGTGCATTGTTGAAGTTTAAATTTTTATGTATTTGCCTTCTACTATTGAAACATACTAATTCTTTGTTTAAAGTTTTCTAGTTTCAGTCAATTAATTACATTTGATTGCTGTCCCAATGTGCCCCACACATCTAGTAAATCATGTTTAATTTTTTTCTGGTTACAGTTTAAGACTTGTACTTTTTTTTAAGTTAAGAGGAAGGTTATGTCCACTAAAAACCAAAAGCACAAATTTCAGAGATAATTTTTCTACGAATTAAAAATAAAAACATGAAAACTGTTCCAATGTGCCCCCCTCTCCTCTACATTTCCACGAAGTGAGGTGTTGTGTCACCACTGTTAATATCAATACGTTTTGCAGTCTGCAATGCGGGCAAATTTTTGAAGTTTATGAATAGATCCAAAAGCCCTTTCAAGATAAAACAGATTTTTTTCCCCTTCATCGACCATTCTACTTGCTATTTTGTCGAGACGAAGTTGTTTTGAGAATCAACACGCAACTCAAAAGATGTCGCTCAACTTATTTGTTTGCTTTATAAATTTAGTTGGTGAGTTCTCAAGTGGTAATATTTTTCTTTCCATACTTTTAACAAAAAAATACAATTTGACGAATTGATTTTTTTTTCAAATCCATTTTAATTTGTTCAAGTACGTAAATCCCAAGACGTAAAAACATGAAGATTTTCAATTTGTTAACATTCTTCCTTCTTTAACCCCGAATGTTGACATAACTCGGTTAGAGACAGAAGCAAATAAATTTTCTTGGTTTGTCAGACGATCATCATCCGAGCCTTCAGCATCAAATTTTTTCCAGCGTTTATTTGACTTTAGTCAACAACATTTATAAATTATGACATGGGTACGTGAAATGTTTCCCTGTACCTAGTAATTGAAATTAAACCATCATGTTGAAAACAAATTATTTATAATAACAGTAATTCGCTATGAATCTTATTAATCTATGGGAAAACAAGTTTGGTTTGCTGATTCATTTGCATGCATTGCGGGCAGCCGAACCGGGGTGCTTTTGTTACAGTGCACGGTTCATTCCTAGAATTTCCTTAGTTATTTTCACGGCGATAAAATCGGTGATGGAAGAGCTGCGCACTTTTTTCTACATATATTTACAGCATTTCAACGCAGATTCATTCGTAAGAGAAATTTGGACGATTTACAATCCGCCAATTTTTGGTAATCGGGGAGATTACTCGCTTGAATAAAACTCGGTGAGTTTTTTTTATTGCATCAAATTTTATTAGATTGAAGCTTTTATCCCGAGTGAATGCAAAAAAATGCGATTCATGCAATTGAGAAAATCGATTTCGTGATATGATGTAATCTTTTGAATGATGCATGTGAAGGGGCATTTGAGAATTGAATCTGCAAAAACGAAATTTATAACAATCCAAATTGTCAGCATTATTTTCAATCTAATAAAAAATAAGTGATGGGAACCATACTTTTGGAAAATTATGATTTTTTTTTATTTTATTTTTAAAAATATATAAAACCCATAGGTTTCTTTATCGACCCTCTCCCTTCCCACCCCCCATTAAAAAAAACTTCTACAGTTTAGCTACTATGTTAAATAAGTTTTATGCGATATTGAATTGATTTAATCTCCTCGTGAGAGCTTTAAAAAGTGCTAAGAAAAATGTCATAGTCGAACGTTAAAGCATGAGAAATTCCACGAGAGGTGTTTTTATTCAATGCTATAAAAAAAAATTGTATCTGAAATTATGACATTTCTTAGGCCGTTAGGGAGTATGATCTGTGGGGAATAAATGTAACGAGCAACTAAACCTGTCTAATAATAGAAATCAATGGAAAAGTTAAGTCAACTTCAGGTTGTAAGTATTCCTCTGTGAACTATGGCTATGATTAATTACTCTACGTCATTACGCTGCGATTAATGATTCGGCAATAATATACTACATATTGTAATTACAACAGCATGATTTAGTTCATTTTACAATAATTATTCGAAAATAAACCAATGAGAAGCGTATACAGCCAATCGAGGACCAGGGGCGTATGCAGGTAAAACTGTGTAGACATTTCATTGAGATATAGTGTATGCACTACGTTAGAATTGTAACACTTTCCAAGTTTCTCTTGTTTTTAAATGACAATTTATATTCTAGATGTAGATTTAATTTGTAAGTGAAGTGCAGAAAAGCTCTAGAGAGAGCCTCCATGAAAATGGAGCTACTTTCAGGTTTTTTTTATTTTAAATTTCATATAAAATTCACGAATTTACATCACTATATATGCAATATAAATTGCCGTAAAATTCCATTACGCTACGATACCGACGTCTCTACAGAAATTTATTGGTTTACAGGAATCACGTGATAAGAAAAGATGTGGTTCTGTGGTTCGCGTTGTCCTGACCTTCGATGTCACCCGGATTTCGGAGCTATCCGGTTGCTAATGAAACGGACCAGTTGATCGAAGCGAATGGCTCGCATGCTGTGTTCCCCCAATTTCGCGGGATACGAGGTGGGAATGGGCAAAAAACAAGTTAAGAATAAAAATACTCGTCTAGCCGAGGTCCTCTTTGTTTTCGACAAAGGATCCATTCATGTCATGCCATTGAATCGGGCTAAATTCAACTTTGATTTTCTATTCACCACTTCAAGTCCTGCGATTGCTCAGCAAGACTAGTCTTGAATTAATTTAGTTTAAAAACCAGACAAGCAGGCAAGGAGCCTGAACATCCGACTTTGCTTTACTTCTGTTTGGCCAAATTCCTTTGTGCTCTTAATTGCGCCAGATACTTTGAGCTTTGAGTAGTTAGCTGGAGCTCGTCTGTCTAATTAAATTAATTAAATAGTTATCTATTTGTTTTTGTCAGAGGATGTCACCAGATCTTTATTTCACTTTTTAATT
Source organism: Strigamia transsilvanica (assembly GCA_034701245.1). NCBI lineage: Eukaryota > Metazoa > Arthropoda > Chilopoda > Geophilomorpha > Linotaeniidae > Strigamia > Strigamia transsilvanica. The sequence goes on along the minus strand of JAQIXU010001277.1, from coordinate 2,011 downwards.
GTTGTTATTGTAAAGTGGGTAAGATTTAAGTTAAATTCGAATAAATAACTTGTGATTCTGTAGAACATGCAGAATGCTTGAATTGGCAGTGAATTAAGCGGAGGTTTTTATTTTCTCATAATTAAACCGCAATGTTTCATTCATTAAATTCAACTGAATACAGTCCACTAGACAGACAAGTCAGAGAAGTGAATTGGCATTCATTTCAGGCGTTAGCATTTTTGGATCCCAAAAGACAACACATAATCATCAATCAAGTATGCAAACATGTTCTCAGCAATTTGCAAAAGGGACAATGTTTTCTAAATGTTACGAGCCAATTGTTTACTCGGTACAATTCAACCAACTCCTTAATTATAGTGTGACTCGTCGTCATAACGTCGTCATGGTCCCATTCCCGGAGCAGAAATTAGAGTAGTACTAGGAAACCAGATGTAATAATATCCCACACACTACAATAATACTCATATTGGAGAAAAATGTTTTGAAATTCGTCGACAAAACGAGCGAAATCTTATTCTTAGAAAAGGAAAGAATGAATATGAACATCAGCACTAAGAAAAAGTTAAAAGACTAAATTATTGGTTTTTTAAATTTTGCCATTTGCATTTTGTCAAACTTTACTCGACGGGTTATGTTAAAAATTATTTTTGCCCGCCTCTGGGAGGATCAAAGGAGAATATGACCTGAAATAGCGTTAACTAATCTCCTAATCCCTACTGGCTGAAATATATTTTGAGAGAAACTACTGAGTGGAAGAGTGAACTGTCAGAAACTACGTATGTGCGAGGCGGTTTTAAAGCATATTTAAAAAAAAAAAAAAAGTGTTGGTGCCCTCAAGTTATGCATTGCGTTACTTAAATTTGTCGATATACACTGAACTATGCGGTACCTATGACATTAAAGATTATGAACCGGTTTAAATGACTTTATGAATGTGCCTATTGTCTCCATTTTCACCAGAAATAATTAGCATTTGGTAATCGTTGGTTCTATCAACAGTAGTGCTTCAGAACAAATGCTCAAGGGTAGACAAACATTTGTGATAAATGTTGTTTTGTTCAACCAGCTATCATCACACTTCCCAAGTTGACATGCGCTTTGAAGAAAAATAGTGGGATGTGTTTATATTGAACTTATGTTTCCCTAGTCGCCAGCTTTGTTTTATGACGTCTTTTACTCTTGATCATAAAAGGCTGACCATCAACCAATGACCCACAGTAATCTCAGAGAAATTCAATGGTATAACCCCGCCTAAATTTTTTCGGTTGGAAAACACGAAACGGCTAATGACTCCTCCGATAAGATTTAGTCGGGGTTATACCATTGAGTTTCTCTAGTATTAAATAATGTTAGCCGCATTGAAGAAGCTTAGCACAATAATCCCGATTTGTGTAAATTGAGTGGTTATTAAAAATGACCTTGTTTGTGATAAACTTAAATAAAGAAATGATTTTATTTGATTAAGTAACACTTGACGAATAAACATTTTAGTCATTTTCGCTTTGAATGCGATGCAATGATTTGATTGGGTCTGTTGAGTTTGAGCAAATTTCTGTTTCAGAAGCCATTACAAGGTCCTTTTATTGATTTCATTGGTCGTAAAAGAGATTGTTAATTTGTGATGGGTCTATAAAAAAGAAGCAAACTAGATATGTTAAACGAAAAAAAAAAGGTAAATATATAAAACAAAGGAAAAATGAATAGGTTAGTTTGAAAAATGAGTCCTCAGTCGTAAATTAATGAGGAACGTTAAGTGGATAATAATGAAAATGATGCAAGATAAAAAAAAAATTGATTTCATTATTGATAAATCTTTTATCCAGGGTCTTTAGTGTTTCCGAAGTTCAATTAGAAAATAATAATAATAATAAGATTTTGATTGTTCAACTTGAATGATTAATTCTCGTTAAAATAATGAAAATGTGGAAAAGGACTTTAAAATTAAATTAGTTTTCGTGCGAATTTGTCTGTTTGGCGTTGGTTCAAGCTGCAAATTGATTTTTTTTCT
>JAQIXU010001276.1:0-18871 GCA_034701245.1 Strigamia transsilvanica | reverse complement strand
TTCAGAGTATAAACGATATTTTTATGAGTACCACCCTTGGCAGGAAACTTCAGACTTTGATTCCTGTTACCATTCCATGGATGGAATGGTGTTATGAGTACTAGGCTTTACTGACAACTGGATCACCGTGAGTACACTCACTTTCGTTTTTATTATAAACCTGAACTCGAACGTTTTCCCGGCATTTCCTCTGCAGTCGCATTAATCTCATAAATTCCTAATCTCGTGATGAAGGCGTCGAAGGTGCGGACCAATTTCGTGTTTGTTTTCCCGCACGAATAATTCGTGTGATGGACAGACATCTTTTTTTTTTTTTTTTTCAAACAACTAAAAGAGGAAAATGAATTACTTTTCTTAATCAAAAAGCCACGCCATAAAAATGAAGCTAGGCTTTAGTGAGTCATAAACTCGTCTTATTTGGCCGTAATCACTTGCATCATGTGGTGTTTTAATTATTCGCTCAGAAAAGAACCGTCCATCTTTTATTAGCAACAGGGGAGATTAATATTCAAGGCTATCTCTTCCCCCAACCACCACCACCACCACCACCCACCTTAAAAAAATACAACATACATTTTAAATTCTTCCGAAGTAAGTTGAAATTCCATTTTTTGTTTTCTGTTTAATTTTTTTTGTGAAAAATTTCAAATACACCGAGGCAGAAAAAATATTTAAAAAGATTTCCTATGTTTTTCCTGTCCGGTAAAAAAAAAAAATCAAAAAAAAAAAATCCAATAAGTTGATTAATGGAAAGTCGAATTAATCACAGCCGATATGAATTCTCCTGCTGTGAGGCAAAAGAGAAGGTAATCAACTGTTTGGATTGAGTTGTAATGCAGGCAAGCAGAGCTCGTGTAATTCCACGCGTCATTACATTGAAAAAATAAAAATGAGAGAGAGGGGCTGGGTGGGGAAAAAGTATAAAAAGAAAAGGAAAAAAAAAAAAAATTCAAAATGCTTTGAGAATTCCAAATGAAAACTCAAGTTACGCCTAGGAAAACATGTTTCAATGATAGACTCAAGGGAGCACATGTAATTGAGTTTTAGCAGTTTTTCCCCCCTCTCCTTCAAATTTTGCTCCGTATATTAGGTTAAACACAGCAGATACGAATTGATTTGGCGTCTACACCAACATCCTGAGGAATTCTTTCGAAAATTGGAGGGAAAAAATATGTTACTTCAATTTTTTTTTTAAATGCCTCTTTTAGATCTCGATTCGCAGCAAAATTCAATTACACGTTGATGAAACTTTTCTTAAATTTGTGCATAAATAAACTCCAAATTGCTACCTCAACGTTTCGGATTTTTCACTTCCGGATTTGGCGCGCAAATTACACGGCGTTTCTTCCAGATGGGTGACTGACCCGCTAGAGAAAAAGAAAATGCTATTAATTTCGAGCTTAAATGCTTCGAGTTGAGTACTAACTTGATACATATGTGGGTGGACTCGCGCCGTAACGGTGTCAAACATGGCGGCCGCCGACGGATAGCCTCAGCGCGGAGCTTCGGAAACGTCGGTTTTGATTGGCCGATTACGGTCACGCGATTACCGTGTCAACCAGCAGACCGGAACTATCTGAGAAATGTATACCGAACGACGAAAATAACCCGAAATAAACACAAAAAAATAATTGTTGTCATTTATTTTTCTCTCTAAAAGGCACAAAACACATACAAAAATACCATATGAAGCCATGAGAATCATACATTTAAAAATCTGATCACGTTTAGAAAACAGCAAGAGGGGAATAAAGGAGTAAAAATAAAAATTATGACCTGAAGAACAAACAAACAAAAAAAAAAAATTAAAATAATAAAATGAATAATGAATAATGAAATAAAAATGTTAAAAATTATTTACACTTATGAAATTTATTGTTCAAACCCTCTGACAGAACGCGCCCAGCACTCACAAGTGGATTTATAGGTTCTCGCCGTTCTCGCCGTTCTCGCAGGAGAAAGGCCCCATGCGGAGTGTGGGGCACCCGAATTCAAAGATACTAAAGATTTGATAAGAAATCCGGTTCTGAGTGCGCTGCATAGAGAGGGCCCGCGCTCTACCAGAGGATTTACGTAATTATTAAGTATCAATATTAACTACGAAGACAGATATGCGTAAAGGGAACCTTTTTTTTTCGTTATTTGTCAAAAAACTTTGGCACAAGGAGCTTGAGGGAGCAATTTTTTCTTACACGGTACCAAAAGTGGGATAAAAACACACATGGTGGTTGATAACGTGCTTCTAGAATATCGACCGAGAAGTCTAAAATCTAAATAACAATCTTTTTAAGCAAAAACAGTGCAGCTTGACATAATCCCCGTTACTCTCTTTCTATATATATATTTATATATATATATATATTTTCTTATATATATATAATAGGCCTATATGCATATAATTTATATGTATAAAGATATACTGATACTGTTTTCAAATTACAAATGTTTGCATCACGGGAGGTTTTTTTTTTTAAATTATTTAATTTTATTTATTTAATTTTATTTATTTATTTATTTATATTTTTTTTAAAAAAAAATGTCTCATACCTGATTTTATTTTTTGAAAAAAAAAAGAGAAAGGGAAATATTTCCGTTTAAAAGTTGATATGGTAGAGAAAGAAAAAAATAAAAATGGCAGAGATAAGACTTAAGATTGAAATAATTAAACTTTATCCTTGATCAAATTTGCATACAATTTCAGGTAGTAAATTTTTAAATACTATATACTTTGGTTTACATTATCCTTAAGAATGTTTGATGCAATTTACATCTACTATCCAGCATGTATCAACAATTATCTAAAAAGAAACAAAAAAAACAAAAAACAGAAAAAACAAAAAAATAGAAGTAAAAAGCCCTGATTCATTGAGAAAAATAATTCTTTTTCAAAACTAAAGACAAACAAAAAAAGAAAAGCACAGCTTAGAATAGAAAAAACATTCAATAGGTAGGTACATACAAAAGCAATGACTTGAAGATTTTTTTTATTATTATTATCATCATTATTATTATTATAATTATTATTATTATTAATAATTTTTTTTTCCACTGCTAAAATTTGAAAAAGAATATTTCGGAGATTGCAAAATGAAAATGGAGTTTCTTAAACCCTTTGATGCGCAATAAAGGGTGACGTAGACACACACACACACACACGACATTTGGTCCAATCTAGTTTTTCTCATCACATCAGACATCATCCTGGCAAAAGGAATGAAAAAGACTCCATCCAGCAATCCAGCAATCTTGCAAAACGAAAACACTAAACATTTCCGCTTCCGTTTTCGCTGTCCACTGATTTTTCAATCCATCGAATCGAATTAAACGCAAAACGTGATAAAAGTTTAAACAGTCGGAGGTTGTCAACGGTTGTACTAGAAAAAATGGTTACCCACACAAAGATCCAGTGATATGAAACAAAATGTGCATGCACCAATCAGCCATGTCGATCCCGCAGAATTTCCTGCAGAACTCCCGCCATTTTTCTTTCTCCATCTTTGTTTTGTTTCCTCTTCGTTCAGTCGTATTAAGTCGAAAAACTGTGTCCGCTACGTTTTGTTTTTTGTGTTTTTGTTTTTTCTTTTTTTTCTTTTTTTTTTTTATTTAATACAAAGACTGAGACAACAAGTAACGTGACAAAGCGTGATGATTGGTGCCAGTTGTGGATGAATTTGTGGTCGTGGTGGCATGATCGTCACTTTTGCAAATGGGCTCGCAAGAAGCGTCAGATTGGTCTTGGAATCTGGGCGCCGGTTTAAGTGGCCGAGGTGAAGAGGACTGAATTTTTATAGAACATTCTGGAATCTGCAATTATCAAATTCGTATCAATAAAATCATCATCCAGATTGGAAAGAAAAATGAATTACAACGCCAGTTGGCTCACTGGCTGGCTGGCTGGCTCACTGACTGGCTCGCTGCTTAGCTTGCTTGCAAATTTTCTAATATAAATTCCCCGTGTAATTTCCCAGAGACGATAATAAATCTCGAGAGAAAAGTTTCGTAAACAAAGCTTTTATACGCAACCGAACAACGAAGCGGCGGATACGGGAAGCGAACAAAACATTCATCTCTCTCTCTCTACTCTAAACGAGAATTTAGCACGCCTAACTAAACCCCATTCTAGCATTCTATCATTCTATCATCCCGACTTCCCATGATGCAATCCGGCTCTGCTTAACCCAAACATTTCGATTTTTCACGCCAGCACTCGAGCGAACACGTGTTTCTGCTTTTGTCCGTCTGGTTGCATGTTGTCCGTGTCTCGCTGCGAGCGTGATGGGCGCCTCCCGTTGTGCGGTCACTTTTACGAGACCCTCGTCTAAGCCTCAAAATGGGCTCAAAACGCCCCACATTAAGGCCAAGATCCTTCACCACAATTGGCCATCGTCCACTGCTCGCGCACAAATTCTTATTGCACCCCCAAGTGTGGGAGTTGCTACATTTAAGCTAACCACTCGACTGCAGCCAAAAGTGTGATCTCCTTTTGCTAAATTGGCCGCGCAACTTCTCAAAACTCGCTCTCCTTCCGTCTTAGTTTCATTAACAACATAAAAACCGTTGAGGATGCAACAGAAAAGAAAAAAAAAAAACCGGAAAAAATGAAACAAAGAAAGAAAAAAGGAAAAAAGGGCGAAGGGGGTAAAGCTAAAATTACCCCATCTTAGTTGAGGGTATTAAACTGTCTCGAGTCTCATCAGTGGGGTGGGAAACGGAAAACGGAAAAGAAAAAAATACCTTTTTTTTTTCATTTTCATCTTCATTTGAAGAATTTATGTTTTTAATAAAACAATAATGATCTCGTGCTGAGAAGTTGATGCAGAAACCGTCTCTCAACGCACACAGACGTCGCGTTTTTTCAAACGGCACTAATCATTTCGTTTAACACTTAGACCTCGTTTTATTATTTTAATAAATTAATTTTAATTTTAATCATTGATTAAAAAAAGAAAAGGAAAAAAAAAAACTAAGAAGAGAGTCACCAAAGAATAACAGTAGGAAGGAAATGAGGGTAATTTGATATGTTCGTATATTATCTTAACCAGGCAGCAAATGTTGACTCGAGCCTGCAACGGCTTCACTTCACTCTTTTGTTAACCCAAAGTAGAAACAAAGAAGCACGCTGGCTGCCCACCACCACTAATTAATCATATCCTTATATCCTCATATTTGACGCAATATTTTCTCAAAAATCAACTATTTGCAAGTTGGTGCAAAGTAAAAACAGCAAGAGCAATTTTGCAATTTTCTTTCAGCGCCTAATAATTATCGATCAAAAGTCTTGACTACGCATCGAACAAAAGCGCATCCATAGAAAAGGAAAACACTGGCTGTGGTCTACTTAATGCTTTATCATACCCTCAACAGATGTGACATTCTCATTGGCCGGACAGAGACTCGCATTCACAATGGACACACATACAATTAACATTTTTTTTCTCTCTCCTTTCCTTCGTCTCCACTATTTACACGAGATAAATCCGCATTTGATCCTTCTCCGCAAACTCTCTTTTCATGGCCTAGTGCCAGATGTTGATCTAATCCTTAGATGGTCTTACGTTAAGACCTTTCTTAAAACATCATCAAATGCATCACTGATTCACTTTTCATTATTACACACACACGCACAAGACAAAAACAAAAACAAAACAATAAACAAAAATACACAAAAGAAAAATAGACGCAGGTACACCTCGCTAGAACGAGATTTCACTTTCTTAATTCTTCGTTTTGGCGAGGGCTACCTGTAGGTAACTAACTAACTAGCTGAATAAATAATAAATGGCATTGCGTACCTTACCTTGGAGTTTTCGTTCAGATTCTGATCGTCCATTTCGGTCCATTTCCAACTCTTGAGACAGGGAATCTAAAAATTAGAATCCAGGCATCCTCGCTGTTATTATTTATTTATATCAATTAATGCGCAGCCGCTTTGCTGCATTACGCAGCCATCATTAAGCTTTAATTGATTGTCAAGTTTACCTCGTTTGTCGATACAAATAGCATAATTATACGGCGGGAAAGACAAGTCCGCCTGCATTCACATTCGTTTGCTTAATCTCAATGATAATTCTGAATAATAGCTCGCAAATACCACGCTCGGTTGGTGCCAATCAAAAACAACGAAAACAAACAAACACAAGAAATTCGTATTTAATAATAATCATAATAAGAATTATAATTGATGGAATTAAAAGTAGCATTGTTGCGCACAGGGATGTGGGGGCGTTCGAGATGGGTTGGGGGTGGAATCCAAGATAAAGCAAGACAAATGAGGTCGGCAAGGAATAATTTATGAGCGGAGTGAAATGCTCTTACTTGCGCCGTTATCTGGCGGCGCGCGTGATGGATATGGGGATATTTCACGCGTGACATTCTATCATTGCAATCTGTTCTGCATTTTCTCAAACTGGCTTTTAATTACGCATTTTGATTCCTCAACCCATCCAGAACCCAAAGGTGAGACACATTCTTGACGGCACCATCATTTGTCACAAACACAACCATGTCAAATAGCCTTTAACCTCAAACCATAACGTCAAACTTTTATCGCGCACAAAAACATTTCTCTCGTAAACCTGACCAGACCTGAGCAGACCTGAGCAGACCTGAGCAGACCCGCACACCTACATGCGACTTCTCGCTACAATCAATGCACAAACTTCAAGAATATTAAGATTCTTCAATCCAGGAAACGTCCATGGTCTAACTCCTGGCCCCAAATTTCCCGTTTGCCGGATTAAGCTACCCGGGACTCCAGCAGAATCAACAACCAAAACATTCTTATACAACCTAAGATTTGGGGGCACGAGTTAGTTTTCTAAAGCGGTGAGAGATTGTTGGAGTCACGTAATTTTCCTCACTTTTTCATAAACCGATTGTGTGCATTTTCAGCATCCATTTTGAATTTCTGTTCCAATAAAATGCGCTGTACCGCAATACTGTAAATGCTCTATTGACTAACTGTGGATTTCCCCCCGAAATTTAGATATTGAATTCAATCGTTTTGATCAATTTAAACATTTCTTTTAGTGTTTTTCATCAATTTGGGCAGTTATTTTAGTCATTTACATGTTGAATTCAGTCGTTTTGGCCAATATAGACTCGCGTTGCTTTGGCACCCCTCATTCAATGAGAGAATTTACAGTAATCTTTTTTTTAAAAAAAAAAAAAAAAAAAAAAAAAAAACATTTATGGACTTAAATTCAAAATCAGTCGAGTAACCCTATATTAGCAAATATACTTAAAGAGAATGAGTGAGATTTCAGTATTTATTTTTCTGTTTCGCTTTAAGTTTGATTTCGATTTGCACTTAACCCTGGGCGCACTTCTTTCCTTCTTCTTTTTTATCTCTCGATTTCGTGCAACGATACATAAACACACTTCACAACTCCAACAAGCTGGATCCACCATCAAATACCGTTCTAGTCTGCTGACTCGGAGCAATGTCATTTTTTTCCTCTGTCAAATTTAATCTCCTTTTCCTCTTTCTTGTTTACGGTGGTAAAAACTTAAAAGACGGAGAAAGAAAATCTGTCACAGCTCAATCTGCCAGACTTCCAAACTATTTCCTCGCAGTGATTGCACTCGGCTGTAATTTCATAAATTGCCGTCTGACATTTATACCGCTGATTCTTTCCTCCAAAGGTGTAGAGAGTCTAGAGACTCTAGCCAAAGAACTTTACGCAATTGGCTTCTCTCCGAAAAATGCCACTAACAACGCCCCGAGCAACCAACCAACCAACCAGCCAACCAACCCGAGAACCAACCTCACTCACACAGCTACAGCTACTGCTTCTTGCTCCAGCAAGCAGAAATTAGATTAATATTTCAAAAATAGCATATGGCCAAAAGAACTAACTTGGAATTACGCACTGCACTGCATATTAGCCTCGGCTTCGCTGCAGTGCGTGCATCACATTCTCAACCAGATTTTGGACAAAGAAGAAGAAAAAGTCATAAAATCAAATTACAAAAAAATTTAGAAAACATACCGTATTTCATCGATTAGAAGTTGCAGCATAAAATCATTATTTGAAATATAAGTCGCGGCTAACATTCGAAGAAATTCACCAACAAAGTCACATGATTTGCGTGCCATAACATTTACTGTAGACTTTTTGAGTTGTTAAATCAGCACCAATGTGTCTATTTTGAACAATATGTATAGACAAAAAAGTCGCCCTCGATTACACGTCGCAGCAAAAAATTGCGTTTGCAATTACAAGCCAAAACTTCTAATCGAAGAAATACGGTATTTGTGTGTAACGTTATTACAAGTTCATTGATTGATTGATTGATTTTTTTGTCGAAATTGTGACCGACACCGCACGGAGTTTTATGAGTTTGGTTTTGAAGTTGTGCGCAGCAATATGAGTCGAGTCGACTGATATAAATCGTGGTAAATGAAAGTTGAATGGGTTGCGATTTAATTAGCGAATGGAATGATTTCCCCTTCTTAATGAAAACAAACTGTTCTCTCTCTTTTCTTGATTACTTCGGGATTATACAAACGAATTAAGCAAAGAAAAAGCGTCTCACTGATAAATCAATACATTCCCGCTTAATGTAATCATTTTCTTACCGTTAAGAATGCGTAGTGTGTCTGAAGAAGTGCTCTTCAGAGCTTCTTCGTACTGTAACCGTCTTTTCATCTCCTGTTCCAGCTGCTCCTGCAACCGTCGTCGACCTTTCCTCTCTTTTTTCAACCGTTTTTGGTACAAAACTAAAAACAAAATAAAAAATATAAATATAAATATAAAATCACTTCAATATTATGTAAAGTCAAATTTCACTGTATCTTTTGGTGCATTTTCTAAGAAAAATAAAGAGACCATATGTGACCACGGACGATAATCTTTTCGAGCCGATTCTATACCTCGAGTGTTGATCTAGAAGAGCACTTGTTGTTTACATGCCTGCAGGCTTTCGCTTTTTACCAATACCTGCTTTTGTATCAGCCAAGAAAAATGTCATCTCATGTATTTTTTTTTTTCTTTTTTTTTTTTAATCTCACATTTCTTCTCCAAAACAAAGAGATATAAACCCGATAACCAATAATCCGTACAACTACCTTAGAGCTACTTTTACACAGTTCCATCTTTTCTTTCGCTCTCGAATAGAAAACTTTCGTCAAACTTGAACTACACAAAACATCACTCGATTCAAGGGCGGATTTAGAAATTCTTGCAATTCTCGCAAATTGCAACAAAAAAAAATATTTTTTAATCAAAAATTTGAAATCGGGGCCCAAAAATCGCTAAATCGATCGAAAATTGAAGAGAATCAGCTGTAAAAGTACACAAAACAGTTTAAGAGTTGAATGTGCAATGTGTTTTGTACGTGTGTCTGCAAGCACTTAGTCGTAGGTACGTTACACATCGGTCGGTTTTTGATCTTTGGCAATGCGATTATAGATGAGAAAAAGCTCATTCCACATCCAATACACTTCCCCTTCATATTGATTGCAGTTAAAGGTATATTGTATGGCGGGCAGGCAGCTAATAGGGTTGGCAGCAGGACAAATGGGAAAGAGGGTTAAAAATCTCATATCCTGACCAAATGAAATGAGAAGCAAATTGTGTTAGCTGCTATTTTCATACGCCGTCTCCTCTTTGCATACAACGAAAGCAACGGCGCACGAATATTCATCGCGAGCTACAGGGGATTCTAACTTGATTTGCCAACACCAAATAAAGTGACTGCACAAATAATATTCAAAAAGCGAAATAAAAGCCGAAAACATTCAAAATTAAAAAAAAAAAATCAAAAAAAAATCCAACTTTTATTTATTTATTTATTTATTTATTTTATCACAAGTGTGTGCCATTTGTCAAGAGTTCCTTCCTCGCGCCGCCTAAGCCATGTGTAAATAAATGCCAAATCTTATGTAAATACTCACCACTATCGTTTAATGCTCAAAACTACTCCCATCTGGTGCCAACTTTGCGCAACCGTTGCCCCACTTCAGTTTTATCGCGCACAAAACAGTGCAAAGCTCATTGATAAGTCTTCATCAACCCAACCCTGGCGCGTATTATTACGTGTACCCGGGGATCAGACTTAGACCTAGTTATCGGATGACTCAAATATAAACGAACACACTCAGGTTTATTCCTGTAAGGGCATTTTATTCAAAACTCGCCATCACGCGCAAGTCGGATAATAAAAGAGAATGGAATCTAATAGAGCAGACTGCAGAGAGAGAAAGAGAGAAAGAGAGGCTGCACTGCGATGCAGTGGTAAAAAATCTGCACAATTTTCAGATGACTGCATATCCACGGCTCGTCTCGTCGTCTGTATGGTTATGATGCTTTGAATATTTTTTGATGGCTTGCAGGGGGTGGCAAAGAGCGAGAGACTTATTGGAAAATTCCTCTGGCGACCAACTCCGAGCCAATGACAAGCATGATTAATGACAACAGCAACCGAGGCTCACTTGCTTAAAGACTGACTCCTGTATATATATATATATATACCGTATACCATAGACTCGTACGTGCTCTCCTGCCGTGTGTTTCAATTCAGCAAAAAAACTAATCAAATATTTTTGGCTCAATTTGCATCTTCGAATTTAATTTTAGTCGAACCTTGGAAACACGTGGCTTTGTTTCACGCAAAAATCTCCGCTCGCAGTCACTCGTTCGAAAATAGAAAGCGAAAAAGCTACAAAGACCCGAGACCTAAACATTTCTCATGCACCACTAAATTTAGTCCGCACAAATTCTATTTCCTCATCCCAAACACTTGGAGGAAGAAAGAAAAAAAAAACGTACAACACGGCTTGTTTTAAATCAAACACACAGCGAACCGCCCTAGTCCAAATTAAGAACGACGATTATCACTCGATTAGAAAAAGCAAAAATAGACACAACTTTATATGCATTCGCGAGGCAAGTTTTGTTATGAGCAAAAAAACACACGCATACTTTGATGTGACTGTGCCAAGCCAGACAGCTCCACCATCATCGCCAGCAAGTTTGGAATCAGAGCCAATGCGCAATGTGCACTGTTTCTTCCCAATATTATTCACTCACAAAATCGAATTTGGCTTAATTTGACTGGGGAAAAAGGCGACTCCACACTTAATTCGCTTCTTTAATTACCCCAGGCAGCTTTTAATCTTCAGTCAGTTCCCATCATCTCACATTTGGAGACCAAGTCCAGCGAACAAATACAATTTCCTGCTCCACCCTCTCCATATCCAATAAGCTGAAATCATAACTTCCTCGTGCCTCGGGCTGGAGAACTCTCTCCATCCTGTCCCCTCCCTTTCCCTTTCCATATGGCCACCAACTTGCAATTGATGGCAAACATGTTTCACATTCACTATATAATTTCATTTAAACAAAAAAAAAAAATTATAAAAAAAAAAAAAAAAATTAAAAAAAAAAAAACAAACTCATAAATACATAAAGTTGGCAAAGTTTCCTTAACTCCAAACTCTTGTCTTTTTTTCACCATAGCCTCAAGATAGGAACGATGGGGAAGGAAAAAAGAACTGGACACTTTTTCTTTTTTTCTTCTTTCGGGCCGGTGAAGACGTGATTATTAATTCAATACGCCAACTTTGCTCTCAAACTTAATTCGAAATTCATCATTCATGGTATTGCGGGGCCTCTAACCACAAAATCTTTTTGGAACCCCCCAAAAAAATACACTTTTTATCATCTCTTTATATCTAGTAAGTATAAATACATGTGACAAAGAAAAAAATTACTTACAAAGTTAAAATTATATATCATACGTAAATCCGGCCCTGTGCTTAACTACTGGGGAACTTAATTTCACCAATATTAAAACGACAAAACAAATACACAGACAGTGATAAAAATATCACTGAAATAACTTGTCCAAGTTTTTCTCTTTGTGTATTTCGTATATTCTTTTTGGCTTTCTCTTTTGATTCAATAGCGCCATCCCTCTGACCAAATAGACAATGAGAACAAAGTGCCCCCCGCCCATGAAATCAGATGCAATTCGCTCCGCACACAAGATTAGGTTTCCCCAACTCTTATTCTTCCTAAAAGCATTGGACTCCAACCCAAAGATTGACAATTGATGCCATTAAAAGAGAGATGATGCATCGCATCGACTCCCACATTGCATTTCCTCCGCGCGCCCAACCAAAATGTAAACACCTTACTTCTAGAACCAAACCCTGTATTAATTACAATCAAAGTACTAAAAAAAAAAATGTCCGTTGCCTGTCATTGCCATATCACACACCCAAAAAAAAAGAAAAAAAAAAAAAGAAAAAGCAAAAAAAAAATAGAAGAGGGGTCCGTGTGGGGAGGACATACTCAATCAACACCTGACATCAAAGATGAATGGAGAGAGGTAGTGAAGGGTGGGTTAAGGGCATTGAGTATTTGAGCACAGCTGTTCGCAGATGGGATGACACTGTGTATGCCAAATCTTTTTTTTTCTTCTTTCCCTTTTTGTCAATTGAATTCTATGAATGAAAAAAGAATAAAAAGAAAGAAAAGAAAGAACGGAAGAAAGCAAGCAGCCATCAGGAGATAATTTAACCTTTTTTTTCTTTTATCGTTTTGTGCCACTGATGCATTGATCCGAATGCGATTTAAATCTTTAATTAAACCCCGACTGGCCTTTCCCTCCCTTGTTCTTTCGTTTCGTTTAATCAGGAAAGTTCAGAGTATATACACCTATCCCTCGATTTACACTGAAGATAGGTTCCGCACAAAACCGCGTATATCGAAATCTTGGATTTTGCTATGTAAAACCGTGTAAAACGAAAAAAGCACTAAAATGTGCATAATTCAGTCATTTATTTACGTAAAACAAAAGTAAGACATCTTGAAAAACATAAAATAATACTTGATTCATAAAATAACAAATATATGTAGGTAATATAAGTACATATTTAAGTCATTTTACATTAGGAACAACGTGGGAAATCCCTGTCCCAGTTGTTAGCACGGGGAATCCCCATCCCTGTTATTGCCACCAGTGTTATCAAAGGAATGAGATTCAAAACTGACTTCAAATATATGTACCCTATGTACTGTATACACATATATGCAGCCGAATATACATTTTTACCAGTTTTTTAAAATCTGTTAATTTATTAACCGTGTAAAACCGAAATCGTGTAAATCGAGGGATAGGTGCATACTCTTGGACAAAGGTTCCCAACCTGTGGTACGCATACCGGTACTGGTACGCGTGACCATATTGTACTCTACTAACAGGTAGACCATGTTAAAAAGATTGGAAAGCGCCGAATGAGCCCATGACCCGTTTTTGTTGGCAAGCTTCTCGCTCATTATCTATTAACGACGTGATATAATGTATTGATGCCGGGCACTAAATATTTGCCTTGTCCGGTATGATTGAAATTACATCACGTATCCATTACTCACTGCTCATAAATGCGAATAAACGAGCAATGGCCGAATCGGAATCATCGTTCGGCGTTTGTGCTCAATTCGGCGTTAAAAAAAACTGAATAATCAAAGGTGTCATTTATTCACTACATTGTCTACGGCGGAGAGGGAAATATGTTGACGAGCACGAATCAATAATGGCATTAAATAGGCAAGCTGCATATCTGACACGGCATGAATCGGAGGAGAACAATGTTGCTGAGGTTTGGACGGGAAAAGGGGTTGGAGGAGTCCGATAACATCAGTCATATATTGCAGCTATCAGGTCGGAAACAGATGCAAGAATAGAACGGTGTGTTGCACTTGTTGGCTTTGCTCGCGCCGAGCAAAAGAGTGCAAGCGCCGAACTCTTTCCCTTTCGTTTCCTTTGCTTCGCCATTAGCATCTATATATACCGGACGACGACGAGTCTTTGATAGCATCGATACAATTAATTTCGCTCTGCTTAGAAACGTGTTTATTGTTCGCTCTCGTCGGTTCCAAGATTTTGTTTTCAAAGAAGGATGATGGGAGATGTGTGTGGGATGGGTTGGGATGGGATCGAATTAAGAATTGCTGTCGGGCGCAAATGGAATTCGCGAAATTCCAAACTTTTCCATCTGCCTTTTAATGAGTAATGTTTAATTACATTTGTACCACCTTTTATTATCATTGTTGGCAATTTTCATTTCTCATTGACTGGTGCCGAGTGAAGAAATTCCTTGAAAAATGGCACGACAAGTATGCACCAACTTATTTCCCCGGCCCCCCCGTCATATTTCCACCGAAGAAAGGCGAGGAGTAAAATCAACGCCACAACTATGAAAACAATGCGAATTCTAATTCAAATGCAACGTTTTCCTTGCCATTCTTCTTTTCTTTCTTGTCGAATTGTGCAGCGCGTTTTGTGTGTCGTCGATGCCGGTGATTGATCCGCGCCAACTAAGCGCGTGTGAAACTCCCAGTGCTACTAGCAGTCTTAATGCTTTACATGTGTTGCTAGTAGATAACGAATTTAACCTTGTGTTGCAAATGAAATTACTCCAACTCACTCACGGATTTGCCTGCGGTTCTTTGAACACGTGCTCATCGAAAAGTCGAAAACTCTAATCCTTTCATTTGCCTTTTCTACGAGTACAGATATTGCAAACTTGCAATATACCAGATTCCATATTGCACTTTGCATCTCTCTCTTCTTCGTTTCGTATCTGTACGCATACGTGTACGTGGTGATTACTGATTTCGGACAATCTGCAATTAGGAGTGCAAATGCAGTCGCGTGCACAATGGCTCACGGCTGTAAACTAGTGCTGCAACTGCATATTAAAAGATATAAAGAGCTGATAAACAATCTTAGCTGCGGGGCTAATGAAGGATTTGTTTAATTTCTCAGCCTCTTATAATAACTCTTCGCAAATTTCGACATTCATGAGACCCGAGACCACGCCTCTTACTTGCCACTTAGATTGCACGGACACCGGCGCCCCGCGGCCCCGACTTCGGCCATCTTTATAATTACGTTTAGCACTTGACAATCACATTGGCGTTCTTCTTAATTACGTCACGGAAAACTTTTCAAACGCAATTTACACTGTTGATGTAAAAATGTCACTGTTCCTCGACTCGATTCTTGCTAACACCATTTCTCTCCTTGTCCCGCCCCCCACCCCCGTGCTCGCGCTTTTCCCATCTTGTAACTCAATTGTGTGCAGTAAAAGTGTTGTAGCTTATAGGGAAACCTGATTGGAAAAATTCATGTCTCTTGCTGACACCTGTTGGCACTAGCAGCAACTTTTCTGCCTTCATCACGTCAAGCTCAGATGCGATGCGAGTGAGAGAGAGTAAGAGAGAGAATTGCGAGGGGGTTGGAAGGGGGTTGGAAATGGGATTTAAGGCATTTCGCCTTAAAAAATCTGATCGTTGAACTAGTGACAGGCGACTGCCTCGTGCCTCCTTTTTACCCCTTGGTGGCTTCGATGATTTTCATTCGACGAGAGCGCCGTAGCGCCGTCTCACGTCAGGTGGGAAAACGAAGAGATGCCGGTGGAATATTAATAGATATCGCTGCGTGGGGGCGGACGAGTAATAATAATGCAACATGGCAAAGTGGAGCAACACACGAGAAACGAGCGGAGATTACACCTCAAGCCTTTGACACCCTCTCTGCATAACTGCAGATAACTTTCGCAGTTCACAATTTTTGTGTTCCCTACTACATATCGACACAATTAACATTCAGAGTATTAGGCCCGACAAGAATGAAATGTACAAAACCATAATGTCCATACATTTTGGCTAGCTGAAGAAGCTACAGTAGAGTCTCGCTTAGCCGACATAAACGGGCCGGCAGAACGTCGGATAATAGGAAAGGGTTAAGAAAAAGCTTATTAAACGTCAAACTACAGTATGTTATAATCTTGTTTTACAACAAAACAGAAAAAATTAACTGAAAAAATACATTCACTACAGCAATTCGCAGTTCGCAATTCGCAGCTCGCAACTTCAAACCTATCGACACATTTCTAACCAATTCTCTCCTTTCAACACAAATCACAAACTTTTCAAATTGTTTTTTTTTTTCCTCATTATATTGTTAAGCTAAGAAATTGATTGATTGATTGAATAGAATTGCGTTTTCAACGTTTTCAGCGCCAACTCAAAAACGAAATGAAAAGACGAAAGAAAGAAAGAAAGAAAGAAAGAAACTTACCTCTTGTTCTTTGTTCCTCCATCAGTTGTTTCTCAAGATTCTCCCTCAATTCTCGTTCTCTGAGAATTTCCATCTTCAATTCAGCTGCAACACAAAAGAGAGAAATTATTAAAATTCCAATTAAATTAACAAGTGATGAAAACAAGAGAATGGCGCAGAACGGCCAAGAGATTTAAACGCGGTGAGCATCAGAAACTCACTGATAAGGCCTATTTAAGGCAGATTTTAAGTATTTAGCAACCAACTTCCAATCCCCTGTGCCATTAAGTCAGACATTTGCCACAGCTAATTGTGTTTTATCAGCCAACGCTGCGCCAGCCTGCGCACGAGGCTATCTTCCCTTGACCCATTCAGGGGTCACAGGACTCCATGAAATAACAATTTAGCCAGGGCTAAATGGCCACACAGAAAAGGTCTTCATTCTTCAATCAACTCGCTGCTCGAATAAATTATTTCCTCCACATTTCACACATTACACTACTCCTACCGGCGCCATCGCAAACAAAATCAAAAACTCAACCGAAGAGAAGAGAAGAGAAGACGGGCCAAACCGAACCAAGGGGACTGAACTGAACTGAACACTACTGAATCCGCACTTAGCATTTTTGACAAGCTCGAAATGGATGCGGCTCGATAATGCGATTTGGCTACAAATTCTAATTAACATACATCTGCTTCTTGATTTTACTTTCATATACCTCATCAATTCCTGGCTGACACGGCCAGACGTACAGCACAGTCTGATCATCCCTTTTCACCCCCTCCTCTTCATGGTGTGTTTTTTCTCCCTCTTCTCTTCTCGTATCATTCTCGCACCAGTCTGACATTTTTTTGACACCTTTCAGACTAATGTAGTCGCAATGTCCGAGTCTGGCGTGCGTGTGTTTTGTATGATTAATCTGCACGGGCCAGTGGTCTCGACAAAGGGAGGGGGCAGCCAATCCAATCTATCATTCTGGCTTTTTTCGACACTAGGTTAGCGCGCAGAGCAGAGCAGAGCAGAGGAGGATAATCAGGGAGCATTTTTAGCTTTGCATCGTTGAGTCGCTTGCTTCGTTCCCCCTAGTGGGCACCAAGGTGTGTCTTAAAAATTGTTTTCCGAATTTGATTGCATTAAGTCGCGCTCCCTCGGGACGTGCGCGCTCAATCCAACAAGTTGCAAGTGTTGTTTGAACTTCAACTGTCATTTGATGCTTCTTTCATTACCCCAGGTGAAGTAATTAATTACGGCCATGTGTAGGACCACGCCTTATCTTGACACACCAGAAGAAAAGTGCCTGTGTTTACATTTCAAACGTCTTGTCATTAGGCCGCTGGGCAAATCACAAGCTTTTCTTCTTTAATCAAATAATCAAATTACAAGAAAATTTCTCAATAAAAATCTCAAAACTTGCTTTTAGGCGAGCAAAAACAAAAAAAAACCGCTATTTTTAATAATTCGCCATCATCAAGATGAAGCAAGCCTTTGCCGAATTCATTTAATTTGCGCGCAGGATGCAAACTAATTGTGCTCTAAATTTGATGTGCCAAATATCCCGAAGGAAGGAACCCGTGTCTTAACTACCTCTAGTCCTCTCTCTCTCTCTCTCTCTACCCCTCAAAACAACAACATTAGACTCGAGATTAAAATGGAAAAAAACGTGCAAAGAAAGATGCAAAATGAGACAAGTTTTGTTTGAAATTTCCATTGACTGCTAATAACTCAATGCTCATTAAGAGACTTTAATGAAAATTACCTGCAGGGTATCCACAAAGATGATGTTTGTGTTATCCTTGCAAAATATCATTAAAATTCAACACAGATGAAAACATTTAGCACAAGATGCTAGAGAGAATATCTAATTCCCCCCGCAGCTAAAACTTGCCACCAAATATGGGACCTAATCTGACAAGCTGCAAATGAAACCCACAGCACATTTCCAAATGTAAACACCAACATTACAAAATTTCTCAAACTAACTAAAAAATTGTATGATATACAAATAAAAGTAGAAAGCAAAAATAAATTAATTATTTATGTTTTAAATAAAGAAAAGCAAAGGCAAAGAATTTCTTTTTTCCTCCTCGAGCAATTTGTGGTCATTTAAACGTTGCCAGGTTGAGCAAATTAAAACATATCCACCGTTAAGTCAACACACCCGATAAGAAGATATTAATAAAAGAAAAGAGAAGAGAAGCGAAGCGAAGCCCTCGCCGCTTTCCCTTTCCCTTTGCCTTTGCCTTTGCCTTTCCTATCTTATTTTCTTTAGCCGTCCGCATGTGTTTTTCAATTCACGAGCAGAAAAGGGGAAACAAAATGCGAATTACATTTGCAGAATAGAAATAAAAGCTAATGGAAAAACAACAGCCATTTAAACTAAAATAAAAAATAAAAATTTCTTTTAATATTTCAAAATGGGCATTTGAATTGGCGACAAGATCACTTGACTAACATAACACCGAAAAAAGAAAAAGAAGCTTTTCCAATTTCTCTCTCATCCCTAAAAGAGAGAGAGAGAGAGGGAAAGGAAAAAAAATCATTGATGCAGTGACGAGGAGGGGAAAAGAGCGAATGACATTGAGTTATTGCTCTTGTTAGACAAAAAGACTCGAGTCGAAATCAAATAAGTCGCCAACACGGAGAAATGAACGAAAACAATGATCTCCGGCACTCGTTTTGATATTTGTTCGCGGTGTTGGTGTGTCTTTGTCAGCTCGCTCGAGTGTGCACGTGATTTACATCCACTCTTAAGACAGTTCTTGCAGCGAATATTGGAGAATGCAAAGACAAGGGGAG
>JAQIXU010001275.1:0-18877 GCA_034701245.1 Strigamia transsilvanica | reverse complement strand
CTTCATTAAAAGACAATCAACGCGCACCAGAAATGGATAACGAGCACCAACACCCGCCATCATCAAAAAAACACAAAAACCCACGCCAAAACGACAAGAAAACGACAAAAACGCCAAAAACGGACGTCAAAACGACACGAAAACGACAAAAACGCCAAAAACGAACGTCAAAACGACACGAAAACAACAAAAACGCCAAAAACGGACGCCAAAACGACACGAAAACGCCCAAAACGACACGAAAACAACAAAACGCGACTTGTGTTGACACCGGGCAACGCCCACGTGACGACAGCCCCTAGAGACGAGCCACGAACGCGCCAAATATTGACACACTGTTTACCGCGCGTTCGCGTTCGTTGCTCCCTTCTTTTCATCCCCCTGCAGTGTGTTGATTGGTCGCTCCTAACGAGGTGTTTGTACCTGATATTCGCCTCTTTTTATTGGCTCCAATTTGATATTTTTATTCCCACCACCCGATGACGTCACGGCGGCCATCTTCCCCCCACTTTTTAAATATTAAAAAAATAAAATAAAAAATAACAAAAAAATATTTTATACAAATTCTAATTCGTGATTTGTTTGACAAAGATTTTTCCTTTTATACCGACCCATTGATTAGATCAATTTTTCTCGTCCGCACTTCTCAAAGCGCGCAACGAATTCAATTGAGGAAGAGCGTTGCCAACACATCGAGGGTCAACCCCGCTACAGCGACACGGGCCCTGGCGGCGGGCCGGCGGGGCGTGGGGCTTCGAGTTTGGGGGTGCGTGTAGGGGTGTTATGTCGGGTTGTTTCGGCACGGGTGGACGCGGGCGGGGCGGTCAAGGCGGGGTCGTGGAGCGCTTCGTTGTAGCGGGGTCGACGGGCTGACAGTTGACGTAATTGAAATTTGCTCAATCGACTTGAATGGAAAGATGGTGCGGCGAATTCATTTGTCCGAGTTTGCATTGGATTATGGAACGCAACGGACGCAGCACTTGGGTCCTTTTTAACTACCTCCCACTCGTTGGCAAATGAAACGCATCGTAAGCGATGAAATTTTTAAAAGGAATTTGCGCCCTGTTTCCTCCTACATGTTCATAGAAGTTAACGAGCAAAAATTTGCATCCGTTTCTTCACTTTTTCGCCCATGTTATTCTATGGGATTTAGGCTTAGACTAATTAAAGCGACTTGTTGTTTTTGCAATTAGTTCATTAACTGGAAGAGATTTTTTGGATTTTTTAAATTTGAGTTAAATGTCTGGGAAGTTTTTTTTTTTTTTTTTTGATTTTTTTCTTTCATTTCCGGTCATGCGCGGTGTCGGTGTGTGGGTTTTTGCTAAACGGTCCCCCTCTTTGAGGGAAATGGACGCGCGATGTGCGCGATGGTTGATTAAATAATGAGCCACGTCCGGCGTTGGAGAATGAGGATGGACGAGACGCTGATGCAAATGCGCGTGCGCAGTGCGGCGAATTGGGTGTACAGTGTATATTTCTTAATTTGTGTCGAGTTGATTGTGGATCTCAATCAGTGATTCGATAATTGCGCCGAAACGGATTGACAAAGAGAAAGGGAAGAAGAAAAAAAATGTCACGTGGTCGTGAGGAAGGATGATGGGGGTTACGAGATGAGATAGAGCTGGGCGGCTCAACGAGGGGTGAGCGAAGAGAGGAGAGAGGAGAGAGGAGAGGGCGTCTTGGAATGCGGTGTGTGGGAAATGGGCGCTTGGTGTTTTGCACCGAATTTAGTTCATTATCTTAATGAGCTGAGACGCCCGCGTTCGGGTAAACAATGGCAACGGGTTTAATTGGGCGATCGAGTTAGTGCCGGACCTTGAAGTTACAAGTGGTTGGAGAAAATGGAGAAAATGGAGAAATTGGGATTTGGAGGGAGAAATCGTGAGAAATGAAAGTGTCTTAATTGGAAATAATTAAGAGGGATTTAAATAAGGGATTGGGAATCCGGGTCTGAGGAATCATGCTAAGTGGGAAGGAATTGTGAGTTATTCATTTTGTTTTTGATGTGTTTGATTTGGATCGTGAAAAATGGAATTTCGGATGTGACAAATGTGGTTTAGTCGATTAAAGTGAGATTTAATCCATGATTTAAAACCATGAAAATAATTATTTTGGACATTTAAAACCATGAAAATCATCATTTTGGACATTTAAAATCATGAAAATCACCATTTTTGACATTTAAAATCACGAAAATTGCCATTTTTTGATATTTAAATCATAAAAATTATCATTTTTGACATTAAAAATCACGAAAACTGTCATTTTTGACATTTAAAATCATGAAAATTGTCATTTTTTTGACATTTAAATCATGAAAATCATCATTTCTGACATTTAAAATCACGAAAATTGCCATTTTTTGACATTTAAATCATGAAAAGTCATAAAATTTATGACTTGTTTCATTTAAATCATGAAAAACACAATTCCAATGAAAAAAGATTTTAAATAAGCCAATCTGTTTAGCAAGCACATGCACCTCATTTCATTTCATTTCATTTCATGTATTCTTTTCCCTTTGAAAACGCGCCTTAACTGAACTGAATTGTGTTAGTCGCATTTATCGAGCCCAGAATGAAACACAGACGAGTTTGAGTTACATCACGTCGGTTTGGGGTGTTGCAACTTGACTTTTGTCCGAGGGGGTTGGGTGTGGACGCCTCACCTTGGGTCCAGGGGGTCGAGGTTTGGCTTTTGTGCCTTGCACGAGACGTTAGTATACCAACGCGTTTCTCACGTGACCTCCCTTCCTCACCCCATTGTTGTCATTCGAATCTAGAGAAGGGAGGTTGGTTTGACCCCCGTCACGGTCCCACGTGAATTAACCGCCCCCGCTACAACGAAACCTCCTCACAACCAAACACCCTCAGACATCGCCGTCCACCCAACGCCCACATTTACACCTCGAACGTCCAATTGTAAACGCCCGCCTTCAAAACGTCGTCGAAACGACACGAAAAACGCGTTTACGTCTTGATTCCGCGTTTCGCAACAAGGGGGTGCTCACCTTCGACCCCCGGGAGGCGTTTCCACTCGACTGATTCTGTTGCCCCTCCAAAGGGGTCGCGAACAGTCGCGTTTCATGTCATTCTTTGCAATTGATTCCGCGTAAATAGAGTTGGGTATTTCCCGGGGAAATTGCAATGTCGAGATTCGGGATTTGAAGAAATAATGAAAATTTGAATTCTCGAGATTCGGGATTCGGGATTCGCCGAAATGATGGAAATTTTAATTCTCAAGATTCGGGATTTCCCGAAATAATAAAAATTTTAATTCTCGAGATTCGGGATTTGCCAAAATGATAAAAATTTTAATTCTCGAGATTTCTCGAGATTTCCCGTCAGGAAAGTCCCGAAATGCAACTCTACGCGTAAACGACGTTGCATTTCGCTATTAAATTCGCAACCAAGCTATATCTCGCCGAATCCTGCACCAGCAAACTGTATGTTGCCGAATCCTGCATTCAAAGAAAACTGATTCCTTGTTAATTCGATGCGCAACGCGAGTCGCCCGCGTTCAAGATTTATGATATAAGTGGCGTCGCCAACGACGCGCGCCATTTGTTTGCCCCCACGCGCGCGTCATGATGGGAAGCAGCTGATCCAAATCAGACGCCATGCGCGTTTTTTTCTCTTTTCATTATTTCATTTCATCATTGTATGTGTGGGAGTTGGGTTCCCCATCTTCCCAGACCCATGGGAAGAGATGGATCAAATCACTCGAACGCTGATCAGTGAGCGAACGCGCTCTTAATTGGCTCCAATTGCTACGACCTCGGCACAACGAAACGCGCACTTTTGACCCGCTCAAAAACCCCCCCGTCGGCCATCTTGGTTTTATTCGGCCTCGTTTTCGCGTCGCCTTCAACCCGAGCCCACTCGCACTCGCGGAACCGTTCGCGAGTCGGAGGCGCGCGCGTTCGGTGTCGCGAGGTGCTTCGGGCGCGCCGACGTCCATTTTGCGCGGCCAATTACCACGTGATTGTTGGCGCCGGATGCGGACACTCCGAATTCATCAGGCGGCGAGGGGGCGTCGGTCGTGCGATGCGGGCGAGCGTCGGTTGATGGGCGTGGGATCGCGCGCGAGCAAGTTCGGCGCGTTTTCCCGCGTGCCGGTCGCATCGAACGCGCCTTGTTTAATTGATTCAATCAGGCGCAAAACACGGCGTCCGTGTGGACGCAACACTCGTTATTCGCCACCAACTGCAACGACACGTCCGTCAAACATGCAACGATTTTTTTTTCTCGCTTCCCCATTACCGAGGCGCGGCGCGCGAAATTCGCGTCGTTAGAGCCGGGCGCGGCGTTTCGGCGATGATTGACGGACGGGTGGCGTCGAGAACGACCGCGTTTCGAGCGCGCGGGGGAGCGGGGGTTGGCGGGTTCCTTGACGACGGTCGTCCAGGTGAAGGAGCGCGCGAGACAGAGATAAAGAGATAAAGCGCAAACAGATGGAGCGATGAATGATGGGATGGGACGCGGGCGGGTGGAGTCTCATTAGGAGCGCGGGCGTCCACAAAGGAACGCTCGGCGATAATATTTGCAAATGATGGTTTGATGGCGCTCTCGATCCCCCGCTGCGGGCCGCTTTGACCGCAAACGAGGCGCTGGACGCGCGCGTCCTCAGCGCGTTCCCGCCGACGGGTGGGCCAGCACGCGTCGCATTATGCAGCCATCTTGCTAATTGATGGGCTCCCATTTTCCCAGGATTCTTATCCCGAATGAAAATCACTAAACACTCCACTCAACGAAATCAAAAATATATTGCAATGGACAAATCGCGGCACCGTGCAGGCGCCAGCGCTCCAACCCAATCCCCGTCGTAACACTCATCGCATTTTCCACGTCCCGCTGTCGGAATACATCACGTCCGTCATTGTTCGCCAAAACGATCACGAAGGCGGCCCAAAATGGCGGCTTTTGTGGGGGGGATCAAGGGGCGGGTGGCCTCTTTGTGGTCCCCTCGCGATCCGTATCTATTGCACGCGCCTCGTCCCCCGGGTCTCCAATCGGGCGAAATGTCAACCCGTTTCCGATTGGCCGTGTCCGCCTTGGGAAAACGCACTCTTCCGGATAAACACACCCTTCGCGTCCCGGCCCCCTTGTCCAAACTCCCACATCGTATCAAAACAACTTCCGCTTCACAAGAGACCCGGAAAAGAGGGCTCTAATGGCCCCGACGTCACTCCTCGCCACCCCTCAATCTGCATTCGCGACACCTTAGCCTCGACCCCGCGAGTTCACACGAACCGAGAAATTTATCGCCGCCATCGTTAATTAATTAGAGCAATTAATAACACCAGTCGGGGCGACGTTCGCGCGTCCAGGGGTCCCTGGAAGCGCCTTCCAGGGACCCCACACGCGGGGACAATCAAAATATAAAATTTTTGGGATTTTGTTTTTTTTGTGTTGGTTTTGGATGATGGACGGTGTCGCGGATCCCTCATCATAGTTGGGTCAACAGCGGGCGGATTGTGTGGAAATTTAATCCCCCGGTGCGCATGCGCCACCATGAAATGCTACACATTGGTAATCACTTCCGGTGGGTGAGTGCTTTTTATTGAAAAATATGCGCAGTCATAATCCGTCCATTGAGGCGCTCGGCCCGGGCTGCGTTTTGACAAATTTGACGAATCAATTGTGCGCGGCGACACCCGCGCCCACAATGCACCGGGAGGAGACAAACCGGTCCCGCTTATCGGGATGGCCCATCGGCCGCCGCGCAACCCGCTAATGCGTCCTCCCGCTCGCCCGCTCGAGCAAAACTGACGCGACGCGACGTCGAGGGTCCGTTTCGACCGATAAGCAAAAAAAATCCGTGTGCAGGTGTTGAAACGCCACCATTTTTTTATTTATTTATTTTTTATTTTTTATGTCGGTTATTTATTTATTTAATCGTCCGGGCAAAATAAATAGGATCGGAATCTCCTTTGGGTTCGCGCCGCCCACCAATTGCGCTCTCTTGTGCTGCTGTCACGAAGTTGGAAAATCCTTTGAGTTGTGGCCGAAAATCGTGTTCGGTATTCATAAAAAGAAAAACACGAAACGCGGCGTCTGGGGGGACTGGGGAGCGAGGGGCACCGAGAGGAAGCTATAGGGGGCGCCGAAGAAAGAGCGAGTTTTTCGAAAAAAATATTGAAATGTTTCTCTTTGAGCGAGGGGTGTGCGGCCACTCAGTGGACCCTCGCCGGACACAAAGGAACGCGGACTATCGTCGTTGGATCAGACCGCGTTCGTGACGCGAACAAAAAGGAACCCCGCGCGCACTTAGCTCGAGGGACCACAGCGCACAATCGAGCGTTTGACGGGTCTTTCGGGGTCCACGAACACGCTCGGTCCAGCACTCAACTCTTCGGACGTGCGAGCGTCGTCATGGCGACGGGCGGTATCTGATCGGCGTCGAAAGATGAAAACATTCTTGGTTTTATTTATTTTTTGATTGGTCAATTTGGTGGGGGCCGCGAGTGTTTGTTCGCGTGAGAATGTCGGGAGCGAGATTGGAGTGGCGGGCACAATGGGGCGGTCAATTGGGTCTTGGTTTGGTCGTTTTTCTCGTCTTTTGTGCGACGCTTCCGTTAATTGAGTCAAATCGTCTTTTTCCTTTTCAGCGCGTCTTTGGCTTGACCGCTTGACCAACTTTTTCTCTACAACTAAATTTCGTCGTCTTTTGTTGCTTTGAGAGTTTGCCAGCAGGAAACGATTTGCACTCTCGTTGTCGTCAATCAATTTACAATTGGGGCCCTCCAACATTCATTACAAACTAATTCCGAAGAGAAAAGAAATTGTATGTTTTTTTTATGTTATATGTTAGAATAATTGCGAAAATGGTTGCGTTGGATCGCATTTGATGGGGTAATCGCGAGTCCGATCGCTTTTTCAAACCCCCGGCTGGATTTTTTGATGCTAAGAAGAATGTGTTGTTGGGTTGGGCCGACTGGCAACCAGCGCCATCTATTGACAGTTTATCGAAACTGACTGCACGTACACAGGGACAGATTTAAATTTTTCGGGGCTTATTGAAGTCCAATGGGGGCCCCATTTTTTTTGTTAGATTAAGAATCTTTAAATTGGGGTTTAAAATTGATTTTTAATAACGTCAAAATCTATTTTTGTACAATTTTGGAGGTTGTTGGCGGTTCAAAATGTTTGTTGTGGAAATTTAGTTGAACAGAAAGCGGCAGTCTAATGGGGGCATGCACAATGCGAGGATTTACAGTGTGCTAGATGTTTTTTTTTTGGGGCCCATCCATAAGTCACAGTAAATCCACGTGGCCCTTGGCCTTAAGAAGTTTGTGCATCCCTGGTCTAAAATCAAGCCCGTTCCTACTATAGAGAGACACAAGTCAGGAGGTGCCGCGCAGACAAACTTGCATGTTTTTCTCAAAAAATGGATGTTCTAGTCTAAAAATGCTTCTTTTGGGTCGAAAAATGCATTTCTTTTTGCCTGAAGATGCATTTTTTGGTCTGAAAATGCATTATTTTAGTCTGAAAATGCATTATTTTAGTCTAAAAATGCATTATTTTAGTCTAAAAATGCATTATTTTAGTCTGAAAATGCATTATTTTAGTCTGAAAATGCATTATTTTAGTCTGAAAATGCATTATTTTAGTATGAAAATGCATTATTTTTGTCTTGATATGTATTTTTTGGTCTGAAAATGCATTTTTTTTTGTTCAAAAACAAATTTCTTCTATCTGACAAATGCATGTCTTTGTTCTGAAATTCCAGACATAATCCCTAAAAACAAAAGTGAGATTTTTTTTTCTTCTTTTTTTTTTTCAAGGAACCCAGGCAGCAAATAACAAGAGAAATAAACCAGGACACACAAGCAAAACAGGGAGAGCAGAGCTGTTGTTTGGCATTGAACACTAAATTGGTGTGTCAGATCTTGGCACTGCTAGCTCAAAACAAATTCAACAAACAAAAGAAGGAAGGAAGAAATGAAGAAAAGATAAATGGCAAATGTATGCAAACTCTTGTAATACTTAGAAGAATCAATAGTGGACAATCGAGTGTTTGTGTTTTGTGCGCTTGGGTTTGGTTACTTTTTGAGTCGACTTGTTTTATATTTGTGTTTTAGCGCTCTTGCAATGCCACAATACATTTGAAATGTTTGTGTTTTCATGTTTTTTAAGCGCGTTTTTTGAAAAAATCGAATAATCATTTTTTCGATTTTAGATTTTTCCACATTTTAACCGTTTTTACTCATTTCTTTGCGGTTTTTACTTATTCAACCAGTTTTAACACAACTTTATACAAATTCAACCAACTTTTAACCATTTCAACCCTTTTTTCGGTGTGAAATTGAGAAATTTTAACAATTCAATGGTTAGTTGAAAACTTAGCAAAACTGAGCACTTCAATTGCCAGATTACACGACACGGTTAGTATTATGCTTCTATCTGTTCTTAAAACCTGTAAAAACACATCCGGGGAGTTCAAGTTCGACATCATTGACAATCCTTAGTCGCCATTCGTCCCAAGATGACGTCTAAAACGGATCCAACTTGCACTTCCGTCGGGCTTATTTCGTATTCCTGCAATTACGAATAAATTAATTAGGATATTATCAATTGCACAATTAATTGTTTAGGACTTTATTCACTGCTCGCATGTCGGTTAATTCGTTTAATTCTTCTAAGTCGACTTTGTTTCCTTCGACGTGTTTCGACACTTTTTCAAATTCCTCGCCGGTTTCGTCGTTCACTAACACAACCAACAGCGAATCCGAGTCGGTTTGCAGTCCAAATGTTGTCAATGCACGGGTAATGCTTCGGCGATTCGACAGATTGAATAATATTTCGGTGAAAATTGTTCTGGTGATCAATTTGTTTGATTTCTGGTTTAAAACCGCTTTAAACGCCGCCGTGGCGATTTGAAACCCGTCGACGATTAATTTTGGGTTGATGAAACTGCAGTTGAACACGCCACTTTTCAATTTCTTGATTAAATCGGCCGAATTCGTCACGTTTTTGTACAAAACGAGACGGATTTGGATCGAGTCGTCCAGTTTGTAAATCGCCGCCATCATTGCAAAAATAACCTCGACTCCGGAGCAAAGAACCACGAGATCAAGACCCCGGAGATCCGGATCCACAAAAATGGCCCGAAATAAAAGTGAAATAATTCGTTTATTTAACATAAATCGGAGCAAAAAAACAACATCCGACCAAGAATTGATTAATGAATTCTATTTTCTTCATTGTGCTTTGTTTATAC
The DNA here is from genome assembly GCA_034701245.1 of Strigamia transsilvanica. Lineage (NCBI taxonomy): Eukaryota > Metazoa > Arthropoda > Chilopoda > Geophilomorpha > Linotaeniidae > Strigamia > Strigamia transsilvanica. The sequence goes on along the minus strand of JAQIXU010001275.1, from coordinate 9,655 downwards.
AACTGAAAAGCTAAAAGAAATATTAAGAAAAACCACATTTTTAATCAGAAAGCCAGTACTACATAACATCGCGGAATTTAATTTTAAAAATCCAGTATATATACACATTTTTATACAATCATTCACGAGCTACTGCCTCCCGGTTTCGCATCTCCGTCTAAAACAAATCATATACTTTTTCATTTTTCTCTTTCTGAAATTAAATTCAAATAAAAACTCTACCAATCGCTTGGAACATTATTTTCTCTTCCGGTCTCTTTTTCTTTAACTCAACATGGCCGCGACAGTGTTCGCACTCTTCCTCGCTCTCCGAAGAACTTTCCCCGAATTGCCGCGGTTTTTCAAACACGCAACAACCTAAAACAAACAAACACAAACATGAATAATAATAATAATAATAATAATGACAAATATTAATTTCGGTGTGGATTTCGACCGACATTTCGATTTTTTCTTGTTCATATTTTCGTTATCGATTGTATTCGACGACCAAACGACCTTTTTCGATTTCGGTTTGCGCAGTTTAAGCCGAACGGCCGATTCCTCCTGAAATTAAACAACAAATCCATCAATTGCACACGATAAATGAATTTTTTCGACCCGAATTCGAACCTGTACTGGAGCTTTTGGTAGGTCGGTGACCACTTGACTCGTGCTGGGCGATGGCGCGGAGGGAGATGTGGCCGACATCACGGCAGTAGAAGATGGCGAATAAAGTGACAACATTGATTTTTAACAATTTAAGTCGTGTGTCCGATTTTCCGATTTGTTTTTTTTAAAAATGACGAGCAAACTGGACTTTCCGTTGGATGTAGGTATAGGACTATTATTCCGTTTAATTCGTGGATTATTCTCGCTCCGAGTGGCCTCTAATAACGTGGAATCTGTTGTTGGTTAGATCGAGCTGAATGGTGATTGGTTTTTGTCAAATGTTTGACGGAATAAATGAGTAAACTCTTCGAAATACGTACCGTGTAGATATTACAACATACTAAATGAATGGGTGATGGATCTGCATTGACGCAGGTAAGTTCGCACTAGCGACTGCATCGTGCCGCGTGTTGTCGAGATTTGTCGCTAGAGCGAAACTCGAAATTTGGTAAGTTTTCGATAGAAATAACAAAACAGTATTTTTCTTTTCTCATTTTTATTTTACACAACTGATTACACAACTGATTATACATATTCTGCGGTGTATTTATTGGTTATATGCTGTCTGACTTGGTGGTCATCATCTCTGGATGGCTGAAGTAAAAAAAAATTAATAAATTTGAGTTTCTATGGAATAAATATTGATAACTTACCCGTTTGATTTCAATGGGAAATGGTTGATTTCTGTAAAATTAACATGTTAGTCCAATCATGTTTCAACAATTCTAAAAAAAAAATTGTTTTTGGTTTCTTTTGTTTTCATTGATTTCCAAGGCTGATTGGCTGAATTTGTGCTTTGTCCTACCACCAATTCTCATGGTGGTAGGACTTAGCAAATTTGTTCGTGTTTTTTCAGCAAGAATGAATACAAAATTAAAATTTGCATTTTCTGTTGGTCTGATAATAAATAAAAACATTTGTCAATTAAATTGGTATGTAGCACAAAATCATTTGTTCTTACCTTCACCACGCTGTGTCTTGTTCATGTCTTGTCTCGTCTACTCTAGTCCACAATGCAATGCGTGGGTATTCGTTTTCTCTGTCACTAGTGAATAAGTTTTTGCGACTAAGCACATTTGAAATGGAAAAAGAAATTACGGGAATTCGATGAAAATATAAATGCGATTAAAATGTAATAAAATCATGGAATTTTTAATTTTTTATTCTTATAAAAGTTTGTAAAAATAATAACGAGTAAAAAACAAAATTATTATAAAAATGTAAGACTTGAGTTTTGACTCAGAATCAAGCAGGCGTTAACTAAATAGACCATCGTATCTAGTTTTAGTTTTATGTATTTAATAATATTATTTTTACACAATAAAACATTCATTTATACATTCTAAAAGAAGCCAGCTTTTATTTGATGAATATAAATAAAAACCATTCGCGCCACCTGCTTAACATAAACTCTTTTGGTCACGTGACCTTGAAAGACGATATACTTCAAACTTATCTAGATCAACCTGTGGATCTAAGCGAGAACTATGCACAGAAATCGCTCACGTAAGTAAGAAACAAGCAACGAAATTCCACCATGGCTGCACGAATGGCATCACTACCGAACACTTTTCGCAAACTTGTTGTTAAAACACTAACAACAAACTTTGCCGAGGCCACTGAGGTTGTAACAGCACAGTTGCCAAAACCAAAGGCAAATGAAGTGTTGATCAAAAACAGGTGATAACAAATGCAAAAACTTTTTTAACCTTGTATTACATTAACATCATTTACACATTTCAGATATCTAGGCATAAATGCAACTGACATAAACATTACAGCAGGCAGATATCACAAAACAAAAATTACAGGATTTGTCCCAGGTTTAGAGGTGAGAAAATAAGTTTGCACAATTTGCCAGCAAATTAATAATTTTATGTGATTTATTTAGGCTGTTGGAGAAGTAGCAGAAATTGGCAGCGAGGTCAAGAATTTTCTAGTTGGTCAGCCAGTTGCATATCAAGGATTTGGTTGCTTCACGGAGTACCTGGTGAATAATAAGAAATATACACCAGTTATTGAAACCACTGGTTTTTGTATTGTCACACTAATCAGTGGACCCTAGATGTAAAGCGGCTCACTTGTGGCGTAGTAATCGGGGTGCAGCGTATGTGGTTGACACGGGCCCATGAGCCTAGGGGGCCCACGGAGGATGAAAATAGAGTATATACCGTATTTTTCGTATAAAAGTCGCGGCTTCTATTTGTAAATGTCATTTTTTGCCACGACTTGTAATGGAGGGCAACTTCTAATCGATGAAATAGGGTATCTTGCCAAGTACCGAACACCCCAACTTGTACGTGGGCCCACATTGCCGCAATAAGAAAATCTTGCGCCTGGTGCCAAAGCCCGCCAAAATTCAAATTTGTGCCCCAACATAAAATACAGTAGTCTCGCTTATCCGACATTCCTGCCTATTCGACGTCCCACCGCGTATTTGTCTGTGTGTTAATTTGACAAAGTGTGAGCATCGTAAAGTAAATTCTGTAACTGTAAGTTAATTCTTTCAGTTAATTTTTTCTGTTTTGTTGTAAACATGATAAGCGAGACTCTACTGTATGGGTGTCTTCGGCGCCCCCTCCGCCCCGCCTGTCGTTGAACTTGGAACTTGTATATCATCTTGCGGAGTTTAAGGAACGCTGAAATCTTCTATGCCCTCGCTTAGAGCTGCTGTTTTTCTGGAATGTTTTTCCCTATGCATAATGAGATATGTTTTTTTTTACTGTTTTCAGTGTGCTTCATCCGAATATGTTTGGAATATCCCAGAAGTGAAACCTGAATTTCTAGGTTTTCTTGTTTGTGGAAGAACAGCATCGATTGGATTAGATAAAGTATCAGTTTGCAAAATGCGCTCTCTAAGAGCTGCAATACTTATCAATGTGAAAAATTGTAGGTAGGTCGAATCAAAAAAGGAGATAGGGTTCTTATAACTGCCGCTGCTGGTGGGACGGGACACTTAGCTGTGTGTATTGCCAATGCTCTATCGCTAGCTCGCACAACTGTAATAAATTTCTTGTTTAGGTGCAATACGCGAAGCAAAAAAAGTGCCACGTCGTGGGCTTGTGTTCGTCCGACGAAAAGGAACAGCTCGCGAAAGAATTGGGCTGCAACCGCGTGATTAACTACAAAAAGGAAAACCTCGCCGATGTCTTGCAAGAAGAGTATCCGGTAAGCTGGAACAAGATTGGGATTTTGCAGACTGTGTGTTAATTTGATTTTTTTAATAGAACGGAATTGACGTAGTTTGGGAAACAGTCGGAGGTGATGTATTTAACCAGTGCCTACACAAGTAACGTGGAGTTTCTAATTAATCGATGTATTTCTATACGGTTTGTCTCTCGATAACAGTCTTGCAATTAGAGGCCGGTTAATAGTGGTCGGTTTCATCACGCACTATAAATCGGAATCCAGTTACAAAGCGCCGGGGTTGGATGCACTGCCTGAAAAAGTAACTATAGTCTGCGTCTGGTATCTCGATGCTAAAATCAAACTGAAAAATCTCTTTTTGCACAACAAATGCCATAAATGCTCTCATTGAACGCGGGGTTCCAAAGCAATGCAGCATCCTTTACAACGCGGGTCTAAATTGGTCAAATCGACGAATTCGACATCTAAGTTGACCAAACTAGCTAAATTCAACATGTAATTGACGAAAATAACTGCCTAAATTGATGAAAAACGCTAAACTAACTGCCCAAATTGATGAAAAACGCTAAAATAACTGCCCAAATTGATGAAAAAAGCTATAATAACTGTCCAAATTGATGAAAAACGCTATAATAACTGTCCAAATTGATGGAAAACGCTAAATTAATTGCCCAAATTGATAAAAAACGCTAAAATAACTGCCAAAATTAATGAAAAAACGCTAAATTAATTGCCCAAATTGATGAAAAATGCTACAATAACTGCCCAAATTGATAAAAAAAAACGCTATAATAACTGCCCAAATCGATGAAAAACGTTATAATCCTTCCCAAATTGATGAAAAACGCTAAAATAATTCCCAAATTGATAAAAAACGCTAAATTAATTGCCCAAATTGATGAAAAACGCTAAAATAACTGCCCAAATTGATGTAAAATGCTAAAAGAAATGTTTAAATTGATCAAAACGATTGGATTGAATATCGGAGAAATCCATATTTTGTTCTATCGGAGCATTGCATTTACGGTAATTTTGGAATTTAGCATCAAGATACCGAGCGTGGTTTTACGACTGTTTGCAACTTGATTTAAGTCATGATGTTCGATTGATTTCCAGTTATTGCTAAGCTCGGCCTCTGTGCATGGATTTATGTTGTCACATTACTCCAGGGAGTTTGAATACTATCACGCTCAAATGTTGGGCGCTTTTGAACTGAATCGAATCAAAGTTCAGTTGGATTGCGGCGAGATGTTAGAAAATGGTGCTTTTAAAGGACTGGAATCCATTCCAAGAGCAGTTGAGGTATTTTCCTTTTAAGAATGATTAAGCGCTTTAAGAACTACAGATTTGCTGTTTTATTGCAGCATCTGCACACTGGAAAGTCCATGGGAAAGGTTTACGTGCAAATCTGAATTCAAACATTACGAACCATTTATAATATATTTGTACTTCACTAATAAATGACATGATTAAAATTTCATTTTTGCTTTTCATACAAAACAAATGCAATCAGGTTTTTGATAGAAACACTTGTTTAGAGAAGTAGTTTGGGAATTTTGGGCAAATTTTGTTGTCATCAACACCAATTGTGAATGGGATTCGGACATCTGAACAGTGCTGGGGCGCCAGAAGGATGCTGAACACACTCATCTATGGGGAAAAACTGACTAGAACACTTTATATTGGTTTGTTTGGCCATTATTTGGTGTCTAGGGGAAGCATTCCAGAAGTTTCCGTATGCTTGTGTCACGTTGCAGTGATCCAGTCCATGGTCGCACACCGACCACGTGGCCAGTAGGCCCTAGGGCGGCGAAGACCGTCACTTTGTAATGCCATGCAGCACACGGCGCTTCGTGACTATCTTAAGCCACTTCGATCTCTTTTTCCATCATTCTCTAAGTTTGAAAGCGTCGGACGTGTGTGGTTATGCGACCATGCAAATTGACCGTTGCCGAAGAACTGCCCGGAAGTCGTCGAGAGGTCAGTGCCACGTGATCTTTCTTCCGGTTCCGCCTGCGAGTGGTACAAAGTCCTCTTCGGGTTTGCAGCTCCACCTTCTGACGTGGAGCTGCGTTAGGGCGGTTTCGGATGCGGTTCTGACCGGTGTCCGGTCACACAATACTATAAATTGAATTTTCTACACAATTCTAAAAAACGCTTTCCAATCCTTGTTTTGGTTTGTAGCTTTCTTGAAATATGTTTTTAACAAAAAGGAATACACTCAACGCTCGTTATGTGGTCGCTCTTTATACAGCGTTTCGATTTGCGGCCTAATATTTTCGATATACGGCCAAAAATCGGAAAATTCTATAACGAATCTAGAGAAATTACTCCTGATTCGTTACACAGCATTTTGCTTTACAGCCAACTTTTCGGGAATCTATCTAGGCCGTTAAGCGAGGGTTGAGTGTACTGTAAATGAAGAAATAAAAAGTCACTAAGCACTTGAAACTCGGGAAGATTTTGGAAATTCCTTCAGATTTATGTGGTTCATGGAACAATGCTTGGGATCCTTGAAATAATTAATAAAATCATTTTATGTTTTGAGGTTTCCTCCAAGAATAATGGTCATTTTATGTCTTATTTGCTGACATTTCATTTTCTGTTTACTTACTGGATTATCCTTAAGTATTGTTGGCAAAACCTCTCCCAATACTTCTCTAATAACTTTAGTTGCTTTGCAGTCCTACATTGATAAAAAGAAATTGAACTGTTATGGAAATTATTGCAAATCATTGAAATTCTTTCTCTCACTGGGCCAAACTTGTGTAGAAATCCATATAGCTTTTTCGGTTGTAATATCTCAACACAAGCTAGAGAATTCTGCAGAGCACATTTTTATGAGATACTGTACATTGATTACTTACTTCATCATCCTCCGCTTTTGCAGTGTTAGTGAATATGCTGAAGGGTAATACACTCAACCCTCGTTATACGGCTGCTCTTTATACGGCTGCTCTTCATACGGCATTTCGCCATAACGGCCTTGTGCCATTATGGCTAAATTTCGATTTGCGGCTTAACATTTTCGATCTACAGCCAAAAAGTCGGGAAATTCCCTAACGAATCAGGGGGAACAGTCCCTGATTCGTTATATACGGCATTTCGCTTTGCGGCCGACTTTCCAGGAACGTATCCCGGCCGTAAAGTGAGGGTTGAGTGTAATTGAATATCAGCATTTTTACTGCGAACAATACTACAATAGTGTTGGATTTATTCGAGCTTCACTTTTTATAAGACACAAAGAAACTGCGAATTAATTTGCCGTTTGGCCGTTTGCACCACTAAATTGCTCAATCTCCTTTTTCCAATTTTCAAAATGGTTTCTAAATTATTCAAATTCCAATTTGCAATTTCAAAACATTTTCATCTAAAGTGACAAAAAAAATGTATGCCACCAAAACGTAAAAATATAGGTTCATCCTAATTTTTAACCAAAAACTTGTCCAATTTCAATTTTACCAAACAACAGCGATTTAATTTCATATAAGATCAGTACTCACCAAACTTTAAGCTGTGGTGATCCAAACTGGATCGCCAGAAAATATAGATAATTTATAAGTTCATGTATAAATTAACAGTATGCTACGCGGACAGTGACTTCGTCTATCATAATAGCACTGGATAAGTATAAACTTATAATTACGCGCGGACAGTTGTGGATCCCTGGACCACCCAGGGATCCACAACTGTCCGCGCGTTTTGTATGGTAATGGTCAAAGTAGTGATTGTCTCTGTTGTACCGTCACAACAGTAGTCGGAAGTGATGCATATTTATGTGTGAATTTTGCGAGCAGTGCACAGGTGAATTGCGAGCGGTGAATACGACGAATTGAACAGTCCTAACCAAATGTGGAGGGCCCTTCCTTAAACAGGAAGCGCATTCAAAACTTTACTCAATTTCGAGTGTTTGGGTTTAAACAACCCTTTTGTCAAAATGTCTACAAACATGTTTGGTGGGAGTAAAAAGCGATTTTGATTTCTCCACGCTCGTGTGTTTTTTGGACAAAATGATGTCGAATGTCCATATGTTTTGTCCGAGAATGAAAAATCGGATTTTGTACTAACTTGTGTGCGCCTGATTGTCCGAACAGATCGTTGTAACTTCCTTTTCTTTTTCAGAAAAAATCAATTTCCCCCAAAAAAATTTCGCAAAAATATCACTTCCTTTGAGGCATCCGACAGCGCCATATATTCCGCTTCGATAGACAATGTAGCAACGGTGTGCTGTTTTCGGTCCTCCCAGCTGACAGTGGCGCTTGCTAGTTTTAAACAGTAACCAGATGCAATCAGCTGTCGTCCACGTTCCCATCTTAATCAGTGTCCATGGATCCAATTAGTCCGCTTATTCACATACGTGTATGAATAAGCGCGATGTCGCGTTTATTCATACCGCGCTTGGAATAGGGACCCTATTTGTCATGCCAATTCATATTGCTGATTCAACTAATTTGAATTTCGCGCTAATGCATACTTCAACACTTATGCATTAGCACAAATACAGTTGTCGCGCTTATGCATTTCACGTTTAATACCGATCACCGAGCATGTGTGTGTGTATTGTGTAATCAACTGAAGATTTGATTGGCTTCGGTTTGGTCACGTGCCCAAAAAAGACTGTAATGCCACCTGTTGGCAGATTTCACCAACAATGGAGGCTCGATCTAATTTGTAAGTGAAACCAGCTACGGTCTTTCCTGAATTATGAACATTTTAGGTAACTTCTGAAAAAAGACCAAAAGCAAAAATATTTTCCAAAAAAGAATAATAATTTCTACTTTTAGGAAGTCCAGCAAAAAAAGTTTTGGGCTCTTTAGTGACACTCTTTGCTGACGTTTTGGTCACGTTTTGGAGTATTTTTTTTCAAATTAAAAACCAAAAATCTCCCCAAAACGTGAACGAAACGTCACCAATGAGCCGCCTAAAACTGCAAAACTGCAACGCTTGGTAATTCTTTGGGATCGGTTCACTTTAGCGAAATTCACTTTAGCGAAATTCACTTTAGCGAAATTCACTTTAGCGAAATTCACTTTTGCGAATTTCACTTTAGCGAATCGGTACGTTTTAGCGAATGAAGAAAAAATAATTTGAAAAAAAAAATTTTTTTACCAAAAATTTTTTAAAATTTTTTTTTGGCACTTTTTTGTTTACTTTGTTTTTTATTCCAAGTTGTATTCTTCTAGATTTTTCCCCCCTATCTATGCCTTATAATTCCAGGCGATCCCGCGCAAACAACGCAATACAGGCATCTTTAGCTCTTTGGTGACGTTTCGGTCATATTTTAGATTTTTTTCGAATTGAAACACAAAAAAGTGGCCACAATGTGAAGGGTCACAAAAAAGCCAAATAATGATCAAAACGTGGTATTTTCAGTTTCTTGATGATGTTTTGGTCATTATTCAAACACAACACTAATGGTGTAATATTCGAATACTACACCATGGTGTTATATTTGAAATGGTGTTCTATTCAAAAATTTTCAAAAACTTTTGCATTTTGAAAACAAACTAAAAAACCATGATAGTGAATTCGGAGGAAGAAAGTAGTTTTATCTGAAGAAATATAAATTTTATCTGAAAAAATATAAATGAAAAAATATAATGAAAATATAATAAAAAAATAAAAATTTTATAGGAAAAAATAAAAATTTTATATGAAAAAATAAAAATTTTACATGCAAAAATCAAAATTTTATGTGAAAAAATAAAAATTTTATGTGAAAAAATAAAAATTTTATGTGAAAAAATAAAAATTTTATATGAAAAAATAAAAATTTTATGTGAAAAAATAAAAATTTTATGTGAAAAAATAAAAATTTTATGTGAAAAAATAAAAATTTTATGTGAAAAAATAAAAA
>JAQIXU010001274.1:0-18892 GCA_034701245.1 Strigamia transsilvanica | reverse complement strand
TTTCTTTTAAAAATGTTCCTTTAACCACCGTAATCCATTATTCCATCGTTGAATTGGAGATTTCCAGCCTTTTCTCTGTTTGGAGATGTTTTGACATCTTCAAACAAAGAGTGTTTCCTGTTGGGTGGAGTTTTTTGAGGCAAAATGACTGAGCCGGGCTGGCTGAGCCGGGCTGGCTGAGCCGGACTGACTGAGCCGGGGGCTGGCTGAGCCGGGCTGAGCTGGGCTGGCTGAGCCGGGCTGGCTGAGCCGGGCTGGCTGAGCCGGGCTGACTGAGCCGGGCCGAGCCGGGCTGACTGAGCCGGGCTGAGCCGAGGTGTGTCATTCTTAAATAAATAAATAAATAAATAGTAACAGGAAGTGTAGAGAATAATATTTCGGGTGTTTTAAATTTACAAAAGTGAAAATTTGAATTTTGCTTTTCTGGAAAACTGCATCTGTATACACGGCGCTAGTTTACCAATGAACGTGTTGTCATATGTTCGGATTAAATCTCGCGCGTCATTTTGTGCGTGCTTTTATGACGTGGAACCGTTTTACAGTGGAGCATTGGTTTCAAGTCCATTACAAAGAACATTACTTTCAATCAATTAAAGACAGATTGTCCACTTTGTCTCCTACTTAAGTGTTTGTTTAATCAAAAAATAAACCATTAAAAAATTGATCTGATTTTTTTATTTTCTTGAAAGCAACTGCAGAGGTTCCCAATGTCTTTAAGATGGTGTAGCTGTTGGTAGTGTACAATATGGTGACGTACCAATAGGTCAAACACCAAGATTCCAAAAAAATTAAAAATCTCCACAAATTCCAGTCAAAAATCACAAAACCACAAAATCCAACACTAAAAATCCATAAGAATTAAATATTTTCCACCAAAATATCAAAATTTCCATTAAGAAAGGTCCTCTTAATCAAAACACAGGTATGAAACCAACCAAATTCCTTCAAATTTTGGAGTTCAAACAACAACATTCTGCATTTTTTCGTCGAAATTTGAATCAAATTTGTACTAATTTCAATTTTTTCTTATTAGATTTTAAGTAGCGTTACTCACCATCCTGGAAATCCCAGAAAATCGCCAAATTTTGTTCTTAATTTGCGACCCGTGGACCAATTTATTAAACAAAATGTGTCCAACGATTATGATAATCATCTGGCACTCGTGGCGCAATTTACCACAAATTATTCCACAATTAAGTGCGCAAACAATTTGAGTTTAAGACAAAAAGTGACCCACGCATTGAAAAGTTGCTACTTCCGCCAAAACTGGTCCCATTAAAGGAACCAACGGAAAAGCAAAAGCCACCTGCAAATTATATTTCAAACGGGTGGTCCCCAAAATATCGTGAAATTTTAGTTTTATTTTCTTTGTACAATCAAAAAAATTTGGAAATAAAGGAAACTTGGATGATCAGAAATTCAATACTCAAATGTGATCTTTCGAACTCAAGGTACGGTAGTAGCAATTTAGAAACAAGACTTCATCACCTCGTTCGTTCTTGCCCTCGCTTTTGACAGTAAAACCTGAGGTTGCGGGTTTTAGTAACACCCCGCAATGTCAGGTTTTCCTAGCTGCGGTAAGCCTAGTTCTGCATCCTTCTTACGTGGAAAATTGTTTCACGTTTGTGTTTTTATTTTTATTTCTATTTGTAATCTTGATTTTTATTTTATTTCTTTTTTTATAGTTGGCGGATCTAGAACGATCTCAAAGTTGTCGACGCATCCGTAGTCCACAGTGCCTGATCTACAGCCGCAGTCATCAGACATACATGTTGAAGGTACGTACATCCAGTTATCCTAATCACAATCAACCGTTTAAAATAGAAAAATATTTAGATTAATTTAAGAAAACGTCGTATTAACCGAGGGACGCTATTTATGTAACATGTGCATTTCAAGTTCATTCTCGATGTGATTGAGGGATGCTATCAGTTGCAAAACGAACTGTATCTGCATTCTTATTATAGCTTGACTTTCTCCTTATTTTTCCAAATTCAAAATGAACAGAAAAGAACAGCGCTTCAGTTGCACTCGGTGTGATTATTCGAGTTTATTTTATTCGTGTTTGAAGACACACACGCTGATACACGCTGGTGCAAAGCCTTTCAAATGCCCCGTGTGTTCAATTTGATTTAACGCTGAGATCTCACACTGCGAAAAAAACCGTTGAAGTGTCATTTATGCCATTATTCTGGCATCCTTAAAAGAGATTTAAAAATACATTTAATAACTCATTCAGAAAACATACCATTTGCTTGCCATTTGTGTGTTTATTCTTGTGGTAGTGCAACGGCTCATTATAACCGAGGATTTGGATATCTAAATCTAATTTCATTTTATAACCAACCGTTTGAGACAGGAAAAAAATTAAACCTTTTTACCTGATTACGTTAAGAAACAGTTTTATCCATATAGCAATAGTGTTTATAAAATGCGTGTACCTAATATTTGATTTGCTTTATTTTCAGAATAAGGTGATATCTTATTGTTCAACATAAAGTTCGTGCCAGTTTGCAAAACTCAGAAAGCCTTCAAAATGGAGAGAAAACCACAGCGTTTCAGTTGCAATCTGTGCGATTATTCATGTTCATTTTATTCGCAGTTGAAGAGTCACATGCTTGTGCATACTGGTGAAAAACCTTTCAAGTGCCATCTTTGTGATTATTCTTGTAAACATAGTGGGCATTTAACAGTCCATATTGCAACTCATACAGGAGAGAAACGGTTCAAGTGCCATCTTTGTGCCTATTCCAGTAATACAAGTGGGAATTTAAATAAACATATTTCAACTCATACAGGGGAAAAACCATTCAAGTGCCATCTTTGTGATTATTCCTGTAATCAAAGTGGGAGTTTAAAACGCCATATTTCAACTCATACTGGGGAAAAACAATTCAAGTGCCATCTTTGTGCATATTCCTGTATTCAAAGTGGGAATTTAAAACGCCATATTGCCACTCATACAGGGGAAAAACCATTCAAGTGCCATCTTTGTGCTTACGCTTGTAATCAAAGTTGGAGTTTAAAAGTACACTTGATGACCCACACAGAAGAAAAACCATTCAAGTGTCATCTTTGTGCTTATTCTTGTATTGCAAGTGGGAATTTAAAACTCCATATTGCAACTCATACAGGAGAAAAACGGTTCAAGTGCCATCTTTGTGATTATTCCTGTAATCAAAGTGGGAATTTAAAAGACCACATTACAACTCATACAGGGGAAAAACCATTCAAGTGTCATTTGTGTGATTATTCATGTAATAGCAGAGGTAATTTAAACAAGCATTTAAAAAGACATAAATAAATAAATAAATAAATAATTAATCATACTCTGGGCATATTTAAGAAGGATTTTTTAAAAGTGAAGAAAGCTGAAATATAATTTGACGTAATAACTACTAGTAATTATTTTTTTCCTCAGAAAAATATTGTCGCTAACATTTACTTTGAAATTTTAGTTTTATTTTCTTTGTACAGTCTAAAAAATTCTGAAGTAAAGAAAACTTGGACGAGCTGAAATTCAAAACTCAAATGTGATCTTTCGAACTCAAAGTAGTCACCTCGTTCGTTCTTGTCCTCGCTTTTGCCTACGTTGGCTTTTGACAGTAAAATCTGAGGTTGCGGGTTTTAGTAGCATCGTGCACGGCGCCAGAATGGTTCCGACCATGCTGGCCGTCAGCAATGGCGATCAGAGATCAACCACCTAGGCTTGGAGTGTCACAACACTCCAAAACAACATGGAAACTTCACTGTATGTTCGACAGAGCACTGGCCGCTAGACAACCTGCCATAATAATCGATATTAACTCAGTTCTCTGTCTTTGGTGTCGTTTCTGGGGAATAATAAAGTGAATGTTGTGTCCGGCTGCCACGTGGTCTCCCCTGACCACGCGCCGCCCGTTCCAAAACAATCACAGTTCGGCACTGACGGATACTCGAAATCGTCCTGATCAAAGACTCATGGAAAACGCTTTGTGGGACGTGGCAAACCAGGAAAAGGTTTGAATTGTAGAAAAACAACGAGCTGCAAGAAGAAAACGGGAACAGGAAGCGGAACAAGCTGCTTCGGAAGGTAATTTGACGGCAAAAACTATTATTTTGTAAATAATAAATTAATTTTTAATTTTATTTCAGGTCGACCTTATCCTCTTTACGAACCAATTTGGTTTAAGAAGCAGAAGGACCCTGGAATTGTTATTATTATTTTTTTTAATTTCCAGAATTTTTTGTTGTGAACAAAAAAATTGGGTATTCTTTTCTACCGGTGCTGTCTTAGTATATCTACTGGTCAGTTCAAAAGTTTGAAATTTTTTGTCTCGACACCGAAGCGTGTAAACTCTTTTTTCGTTTTACCATTTATTTCTTTTTATTTTTTACTTGCTCTATGGGGCTTGCCATTTGTGTGTTTATTCTTGTGGTAGTGCAAAGTTTTTGGTCAGTCGTGTAAAAACGCATACTGGAGACACAGGTACTGGGGAACAGTAGAGAAATACCCTCAATTACCCTCAATTAAACGCTCGATTAAGCATGGAAATGTTGAGATTTAACATGGAAAATTGAGATATTAGACGAGTGTAAATGTATTTGGACATGTTTTAATGACTTTATCAATCCAAGTAACACCTGTGCATATGCATCATCGCAAAGGTGAACTAAGCGCCAATTTTCAAGTTAGAGAGAGTCGCTTCTATTACAATTGTAAGTTGTGAAACTTAAGTTTCACAACTTGAAAAAGTATTTGAATCAACAAGTCAATATAATGGCTCATTATAACGGAGGATTTGGACATCTAAATCTAATTTCATTTTATAACCAACCGTTTGAGATAGGAAAGAAATTAAACTCTCATACTTGATTACGTTAAGAAACCGTTCTAGCCATGTAGCAATATTGTTTATAAAATGTGTGTACCTAATATTTGATTTGCTTTATTTTCAGAATATTCATTTTCGATGTGATAGGGTGATATCTTATTGATCAGCATAAATTTCGTGCCAGTTTGCAAAACAAACAGTTTCTGCCTTCAAAATGAAGAGAAAACCACAGCGTTTCAGTTGCAATCTGTGCGATTATTCGTGTTCATTTTATTCGCAGTTGAAGAGTCACATGCTTAAACACACTGGTGAAAAGCCATTCAAGTGCCATCTTTGCGATTATTGCAGTATTAGAAATGGAGATTTAAAAAAACATTTTGCAACTCATACAGGAGAGAAACAGTTCAAGTGCCATCTTTGTGCATATTCCTGTAATCAAAGTGGGAGGCTAAAAGTACACTTGATGACCCATACAGGAGTGAAACCTTTCATGTGCCATCTTTGTGCTTATTCTTGTAATCAAAGTGGGAGTTTAAAAGTACACTTGATGACCCACACAGGAGTGAAACCATTTAAGTGCCATCTTTGTGCTTATTCCTGTAATCATAGTGGGAATTTAAAACAACATATTGCTACTCATACAGGAGAAAAACGATTCAAGTGCCATCTTTGTGCTTATTCCTGTGTTTGTAGCGGAGTTTTAAAAAAACATATTGCAACTCATACTGTAGAAAAAGCATTCAAGTGCCATCTTTGTGCATATTCCTATATTCAATATACGCATTTAAAACTACATATTTTAACTCATACGGGAGAAAAACCGTTCAAATGTCATTTGTGTGCTTATTCCTGTAATCAAACTGGGAATTTAAGAAACCATATTGCTATTCATACAGGAGAGAAACGGTTCAAGTGCCATCTTTGTACTTATTCTTGTATTCAAAGTGGGAATTTAAATAAGCATTTAACAAAACATACAAATAAATTGTCATTGAAAAATTAATATTTTTTGATATAAAATGTGTTAGTTCTGTGTATATTTAAAAAGATTTTGTAAAAGTGAAGAAAACTGAAATATAATTTGACGTAATAAATAAATAAATAGTTCTTGCTCTCGCTTTTACCTACCATGGCTTTTGACAGTAAAACTGAGGTTGCGGGTTTTAGTAACATTCCACAATGCCAGGTTTTCCTAGCTAAGGTAAACCTAGTTCTGCATCCATCTTTCGTGGAAAATTGTGAACAAAAAGAGGCAATAAGGAATCATCGCAAGGTCGAGCGAGTATATAAGATTCAGCCATCAGCTAAGTCTTCTGTGATTGGTTGGTTCAATCTGACGTCACAATGTGCCCTTCTATTATAACGGTATCGGTTTTCATTTCTTAATCAATTTATTCTAATATTAGTATTTCAAACGCAGGGATATAAAAAAATTTAGAGCAGGAGTTCCCAATCTGTGGTACGCGTACCGGTACACGATAAGTGCATTTTGAATTGGCTTTTTGATATCTTGTGGAAGAATTTGATTTTTTTTGAGGAGATTTTGATTTTTACAATTTAAAACTGCACACGACGACATTTTTGTATCTGCCGCCTATGTGAAGTCATCATCCAGGCCACATTGCGACGTCACATCATGTCCCAAATGTTCTAAAGCCAGACCGAAACCTTCATTTTAATAGCTGATGATGCAACCTTACATACTCGCTAGACCTTGAACCAGATCAGCAGTGCAGATGTATCTGGGTAATAAGGGGCGATTATTTTATGCCGTTTGCTGTCCACCTCCACAAGTACTTGTTGTACGTCCAACGTAAGAATGGCTTCATCAACGCCGGTGGAAGACGAGCATAAGAAAATAGCCGACGTTATGCTGAGGAATGTTGCAACAAATGAGGTACCGTACAGAAATTTATTTCTTTTACGTTAATTATCCAGCCCTCGTAAAAATTATTTTCAGAGTGTTGCAGTCTCAAGTTTATGAAAAGATCAGACATGCGTTATTGCTTTTTTGCGTCGATTCGGATGAAAGTTGTGTCGGGTGGGTGCCAAAGAGTTGAGTGATGCGGTGAAGCCCTCTTTGGACGCCCACAACATTCGTCTGGTAGGAGTCGGGCTGGAGGAGTTAGGACTTCAGGGTTTTCTTGACGGAAATTATTTTGCAGGAGGTACATCTGATTCTAAAAACAGGCTGATAAATTAAATAATTGTTTTTCACGTTATTTTTAATTAGAAATGTATATAGACACAAAAAAAGAATGTTATCGTCGACTTGGTTATAAAAGGTATTTTTCTTCTTATCGATTACTTGATGAAATATTAAAGAAAAACTCTTTTGTTTTAGATACAATCTGTTGAGTATTGTTCCTGCTGTTTTCATGGGATGGGAAGCGATTAGCAAAGTAAAGCAGATGTTGCACTTTGGAGGAAATAACGAATTAATCATTTCAACGATTTGATTTCAGGCGCGGCAGACCGGAATCAACGGTGATCTCAAGGGCAATGGATTGCAAACTGGAGGGATTTTGATCGTTGCTGCCGGTACCTCTGCATTAAAACAATTTTAAAGCATTTGGAAATTACTCCGATTTTTCTAGGTGGTGAGAAAACTATTTATTCATGGGCTCAACCTACGGTAACGGATCACATCGATCCGAAGCATATTCTTAGAGCGTTAGGCCTGCAATCGTAAATGATTTCCTTGTTCCAAAAATATTGAGAATGTTCATTTTCTTTGTCTAGTTACAATGTTTTTATTAATTATGACTTTTATTTGGTAAAAATGAAATCTAAATGAAATGATAAATAGTATTCATAAAAACTATGTAATAATGCAAAAATTAATGTTTTAACGTTAATGTTATTAAAATCTATAAAAATGATAATTTCCTCGGCATTGATTTAATACTGTTGTTGCATCGGTGGGGGAGGAGCACTAGGTGGTGGCGGTGGCGCTGGTTGAGACGGTGGTAATGGAGGCCCCATTTGATTTTCCTGACCTCGCCCTTGAGGTGATCTGGGTGCCAACGGTCTGGCGCTTCATGGAAGCGGAGGTGGTGGAGCCCTTGTGATTGTTCTGGAACAGTCGGCGCATGGTCAGGGGAGACCATGAAGCCGCCGGACACAACATTCACTTAAAATCATACCCAAGAACGACACAATGGACAGAGAACTGTTTTAAATGTTATAATTATTGGCAGGTTGTCTAGGGGTCAGTGCTCTGTACAAGCTAAGTGGCGTTCCAAGTTGTTTTCGAGTGCCACTGCACTGGAAGCCCAGTTTGACCGCTGACCACTATTACGGACGAGTAGCGTGGTCGGACATCTCTAGGGTGCCATGACCAGTGCCATGGCGCCGTCTTCTAGACGCTCAGATCCGGCGGTGGACAGCATCCACACGCCGCGCAACACGTCGTCTGCTACAATCAGTTTAGCCATGTTTTCGACAATAGCTTGGTCAGTTGCAACCAACTGCTTGTGATTGTTATGGAACGGTCGGCACGTGGTCAGGGGAGACCACGTGGCCGCCGGACACAACATTCACTTTAATATCCCCCAGAAACGACACAAAAGACAGAGAACTGAGGTTTTAATAGTTTATTAAAGGTAGGTTGTCTAGGGGCCAGTTACGGTCTAATATAAAGTGGAGTTTCCAGTTGTTTGCGAGTGCCAATGCACTTACAGCCCAGTTTGACCATGGGCCGCCATTACGACGACCCACGTGGTCGGAACATGCTTCGGACGCCGTGGCCACTGCCACGTTGCCGTCAGCCGGACGCTCAGGTCCCGGTGGCGGACAAGGCCCGCACACCACCCAACGCGTCGTCTACTTGGAAGCGGACAAGAAGCACCGTTCGGTTGATGAGGAGCGGTTGGTCACGCATGACCTTTTACTTCGACCGCGGATACGATACTGCCCAGAACATGGCGCTTACGACCTGGTCACGTGACTTCCGGTCACGCCCCTAGTCGTGCGCCACTTCTGGGACTTTGGGCGCGCGTCTCAACTATTACCGATTTTGGCGCCAACTGTTGCCAGATGCGCCTACTATCGGTTGCGCTCGTTAGTAGTGCCGTATGGGGGACAGATGGTCACATGCTCTTGTGCCGAAACAAAGACTGTTTGTTACATGGCGTTGACGACCTGGTCCAAAAAATGCACCAATGACGTGCAACTTGTTATCTGTATAAATACTGTTATGTTTTTTAAATAAAATCACTTGTTAAGTTTAACAGCACCGATTGCATCGTTTATTGAACCAAGCGCGCGATTCGATTTATCACCAAGATAGAACTACAAGTTCATATTTTAACTCATATTTTAAATCAAACTGGGAATGTAAATAAGCATTTAACGAGACATACAAATAAATTGTCATTGAAAAATTAATATTTCTTTGATATAAAATGTGTGCATATTTAAAAAGATTTTATAAAAGTGAAGAAAACTGAAATATAATTTGACGTAATAAATAATCATTTTTTTCCTCAGAAAAATATTATTATAGCTAACATTTACTGTGAAATTTGGAAGTAAAGGAAACTTTTACGAGAAGAAATTCAATACTCAAATGTTATCTTTCGAACTCAAGGTAGTAGCAATTTATAAACAAGACATCATCACTTCGTTCGTTCTTGTCCTCGCTTTTGCCTACGGTGGCTTTTGACAGTAAAATTGGAGGTCGCGGGTTTTAGTAACACCCGGCAATGTCAGGTTTTCCGAGCTGCGGTAAACCTAGTTCTGCATCCATCTTTCGTGGAAAATTGTGAACGAAAAGACAAAGAGGCAATAAGGAGTCATCACTTGCGAGTTGTAGCTGTGTGTGTACGTGTGTGTACGTATTCGTACGTATTACTGTTCAAAATTACAACAATTCAAAGTGTACCAAGCAATGTGTTTACACATAAATATAAAGATTAACCAATGCATCGTAACGGAAAATTGTTTCACGTTTGTGTTTTTGTTTTTATTTCTATTTGTAATCTTGATTTTTATTTTTTTTTTTATAGTTGGCGGATCAAGAACGATCTCACAGTTGTCGCCGGATTCCTGGTCCACAGTGCCTGATCTACAGCCGCAGTCATCAGACATGTTGAAGGTACGTTCAGCCGTGGTCATAATTTCATTTAACGCGCGAGAGAGGTTGGTTGTTCTTGTTCACATGCGATCTCACACTGCGATAAAAACCGTTGAAGAAATCCGTTGAAGTGTCATTTATGCCATTATTCCGGCATCCTTAATAGAGATTTAAAAATACATTTAATAACTTACTCATTAAACAAACTATTTACTTGCCATCTGTGTGTTTATTCTTGTGGTAGTGCAAAGTTTTTGGCCAGTCATGTAAAAACGCATACGGGAGACACAGCAGTCAAATGTCATTTGTGTTCTTATTCCTGCATTTGTGAAAGCTACTTGAAAAGTCATTTATGTGATTATACCTGTAGTCAAAGTGGTCGTTTAAAAACGCATTTAAGAGCCCACACAGGCAGAAAAGCAAAAAAGTATTTATTGTAAATGTCAGTCATGTGTTTCTTTTTGTAATAAGTTATGAACAGCTACTTTAAAATACATATACCCAGTGCCGGATTAAGCCAGCACGTGGCCCATAGCAAATGTTTTCAAGAGGCCTCAATGAGAAAAAATGGAAATTAAAAATTTAACAGAAAATTTTTATTTTGCTGGAAAACGCTAGATCTGAAAAAAAAATATTTAAACCGAAATTTTACAAGCTAAACATTTTTTGCTCTAGGCGCGGGACCTCAGAAACGCGGGGTCCGCAGCTAGGGCTTTCAATCCTGGACATCATTTCCGATCCCGGGATTTCGGGACTACGTTTTGTAACTTCTGGGATCCCGGGATTGACTTCCTGTTGGAAAAAATCGATTTATGCCCGTTTCGCCGAATTCCTTTTGGCCAAATTGTAATCCGGATTACAAATTTTCGGTGAAAGTAAAAAAATCGAATGATTCTTTTTTCGATTTTCGATTTTTTTTTAAAGATTTTTTCACATTTTAACAGTTTTTACTCATTGTTCCACGATGTTAATTCATTCAAACAGTTTTAACGTGTTTTTACACAAATTCAACCACTTTTTAGCAATTTTCGTCTTTTTTTTAGTGTAAAATTGTGAAATGGGGGAAAAAAAAGAATAAAAGAACGCGTAAAATTGGTTAAAATGGGAAAAAATGGAAATTTTTACATTTTCACATGGAAAAAAGTGTTGAAATGGTTAAAACTTTTCAACATGATTTTACACAAATTCAACAAACTTTTAACTTAAAAGTTTGTTGAATTTGTGTAAAATCATGTTGAAAATGGTTGAATCGAATAGTAAAAAAATTCTGTAGGCGCGTTGGGCCCCCAGAAACGCGGGGACCCGTAGCATTTGCTACTCCTGTTACGTGGCTAATCCGGCCCTGCATATACCAGTATTTAAAAGCATTTGTTGTACGCAAAAAGAAAAACCGAAATTTTGCTGATATTTGTAGTATAATTTGACTTCTAGCCATTGTTCTATTTGTTTTCCCATTAAAAAAATTGAGAAAACTCAACTTTATTTCCATTTAGTTTCTTTCCCAAAACAAAAACCACAAAACATGGCTGTTGATATCTTTACTGAACACCAGACCGGACATTCGTTGGGGGGTGATGTCCCGTTTCGCCGAATCCCGTTTCGCCGAATTTTTCACTCCAACTAAACTCTCATACTTGATTACGTTAAGAAACCGTTCTAGCCATATAGCAATATTGTTTATAAAATGTGTTTGATTTGGCTTATTTGCAGAATATTCGTTTTCGATGTGATAAGGTGATATCTTATTGTTCAGCATAAAGTTCGTGCCAGTTTGCAAAACTCAGAAAGCCTTCAAAATGGAGAGAAAACCACAGCGTTTCAGTTGCAATCTGTGCGATTATTCGTGTTCATTTTATTCGCAGTTGAAGAGTCACATGCTTGTGCATACTGGTGAAAGGCCATTCAAGTGCCATCTTTGTGATTATTGCAGTATTAGAAATGGAGATTTAAAAAAACATATTGCAACTCATACAGGGGAAAAGCCATTCAAGTGCCATCTTTGTGATTATTCTTGTATTGCAAGTGGGACTTTAAAACACCATATTGCAACTCATACTGGGGAAAAACCATTCAAGTGCCATCTTTGTTCTTATTCCTGTAATCAAAGTGGGAGTTTAAAAGTACACTTGATGACCCACACAGAAGAAAAACCATTAAAGTGCCATCTTTGTGATTATTCTTGTATTGCAAGTGGGACTTTAAAACACCATATTGCAACTCATACTGGGGAAAAACCTTTCAAGTGCCATCTTTGTTCATATTCCTGTATTCAAAGTGGGAATTTAAAAGTCCATATTGCAACTCATACTGGGGAAAAACCATTCAAGTGCCATCTTTGTGATTATTCTAGTATTGCAAGTGGGGCTTTAAAACACCATATTGCAACTCATACTGGGGAAAAACCTTTCAAGTGCCATTTTTGTGCATATTCCTGTATTCAAAGTGGGAATTTAAAAGTCCATATTGCAACTCATACTGGGGAAAAACCATTCAAGTGCCATCTTTGTGCTTATTCTTGTAATCAACGTGGGCATTTAAAAGTTCACATTGCAACTCATAGGGGGAAAAAACCATTCAAATGCGATCTTTGTGATTATTCTTGTATTACAAGTGGAAATTTAAAACGACATATTGCAACTCATACAGGGGAAAACGGTGTGACTCTGGCCGTCAGGGCCAGCCCTAACCAATGTGGACGCTTGGACTCTAGTCCGAGACTTAATCCTTTGTACGGTTTAGAACAATAAAATAATCCCAGGGACATTCTGGATCGAACATTCAGCCATAACATGCGCTTTCTTCCATAAAACCATTTTTGGGGCTCACAAATGGTTCAAGTGCCATTTCTGTGCTTTTTCCAGTATTGCAAGTGGAAATTTAAAACAAGTTATTGCAACTCATATAGGAGAAAAGTCATTCAGCTGTCATTTGTTTGTTTATTCCTGTAATCATAATGGGAATTTAAGAGAACATTTGGCATCCCATATTGTAGAGAAACCACTCAGGTACCATTTACGTGCTCATACTCGTGTTGGAAATCAGAGTTTAAAAAATCATATAGCAAAACACAGATGAGTTACAAGAACGAGAACATTTGGGTTACTCAGGCCCCATAGAATGGCATAGCCAGTACTCCATACAGGCAAAAATTGTAAAATTGTTTCAATTCATCTTTACACAAAATAAAACCTATTGCGATTGTATACTCTTCTTGCTTAATTTCGAATGAAAAACTAAATTTTGGTAATTTACATTTTGCTACGTATTTTTTTCAATGTTCTCAATGTTCTCAAAAAAATTTTGGCATTTTTTTTGTAAATTCAGAAAACTGTAAAATTGAGTCAATTCCTTTTTTCCATGAAATAAATCGTGCTGTGCTTTGATTCAGTGGTAGTGGTTCTTTGAAAATATATTGAATGAAATTGAAATTAAAAACTATTATATCTTGTTCACATATCTTCAAAAAGCTTTTATTTATTAAATTCAATCACGAGAGAAGAGGCATTTTTTTCAACCCAAAAATTAAGAAAACTGAAAATTTGTTTCAATCTATCACAAAATACTGTGATCTGTCCGTTCCACAAGTGTGTCCAAGGATCACTGCTTCCATTCCTAGACAAGGTATTTGATGCAAGAAGTCAATTGGATTTAATTTTTTCACTTCAAAATTCCCAAAACCTGAAATTTTGTTTAATTTTTTTTTGTGCAAAACCACCAAACAATTTAGAGCTGAAATCCACCACCACTTTGGTCGTTACTTAGGTTGTGCGTTTTAGGAACACCCCGCAATCTCAGGTTTTCAGAAGTGCGCATGCTCCAGGACTTAAATGAAGAAAATGACGCGTAAAATGCGCAATTACAGAACGAATTAATGAATTATGATCTGCCCATTAAGAAAGATCCTCTTAATCAAAACACAGGTATGAAACCAACCAAATTCCTTCAAATTTTGCAGTTCAAACTACAAAATTCTGCATTTTTCCGTCGAAATTAGAATCAAATTTCTACAAATTTCAACTTTTTCTTATTAGATTTAAGTATCGATACTTACCAGCCTGGAGATCCCAGAAAATCGCCAAAGTTGTTCTTAATTTCCCACCCGTGGACTAATTTATTTAACAAAATGTGTCCGACGATTATGATAATGATCTGGCACTCGTGGCGCAATTTACCACAAATTATTCCACAATTAAGTGCGCAAACAATTTGAGTCTAAGAAGAAAAGTGACCCACACATTGAAAAGTTGCCACTTCTGCCACAACTGGTCCCATTACAGGATGGAAGGAACCAACGGTGTTCTTTAATGTTCTTTAATGCAACACGCACAGGGTGTTTAACGACAGTGTCTGCGGCAAATATTTCGGATTGTTTTCCCAAATCGAGAGCAAATATCGGATGGGCAATTCATTAAGCTAAACACATTGGAGTTTCGAACGATATTTCATGATTTTATGCGTACAAAAAATGTCAATAGTAAAGTTGAAGAGCATCATTTTATTATTATTTTATTTGCAAAACGAAGAATGTTTTTACAATATTTTTTTCTTCAAATTGTTCTCCATCTGCAGTAATACATGATTGTAACTCACCAAAAATGTTGTCATATTCTTTTTGCAACATACTAGCAGTAATAAATTGGCTTTTTGAAATAAAAAGTGATCTGCAACATTGTGTTGCACCAGCTTGCTACAATTTATAACTTTGGGGGTGTTTGAGCGCCTTCTTAAAACTTGCATTGCAGTAAAGTGAGCTTAATGACATTAAATTCGCTTTATTATCGTAAAGGTAGTGTGCTTCCAGATAGATTGATGTTTTGTTGTATTCTTAAATCCACTGGACAGGCTGGTTTTGCGGGGCCTCGGGAAAAAGTTATAATTGGACCCCAAATATTTGCAAAAACAATCTTTTATCATAAGGATTTTTTCAAAGAATGTTAAACAAAGAGTTTTAGAAAAAGTTATTAGTGCGGTTTCCCTCTGAGCAAGAATTCAGAAAATTCGCAAATGTGTAGATTTATTTTTTACATAAAATAAAATCTGTGATTGTATTTTGTTCTCGCAAATTGTACAACAGATGGCACCACCAGTTTGGTCATTCATGCCCTACCCACAATCCCCTTCGTGGGTGTTAACACATGTGGGACAAAGCTTCGAGGCACCACGCGCTTTTACAGTTGAGAAAATCATTCGGTCTTACTGTAATAATTGAGGTAAGATATAAGGGAACTGAAATCGATATTTCTAAACATACTTACTACTTTTTTTAAATTACAGTTTACTTGATCAATCAGTTCCACAAGTCAGTCCAAGGGTCCCTGGTAACTCCTACTGAAAAAAATCATTCAAGTGCCATGCCATTTTTCTACAGATTCATGCATTTAGTAAAAGTGATTGATTTACGAAATATTTAGCAACCATACTGAAGACAAACCATCCAAATGCAATTTCTTGGTACGTATTTTACTTCATAAAGTTGTCACTTGCGAAATGAAATACCAGCTTCAGTTTTCTTAAATAATTTGGAAGGTCGTCACAATTTCTGCTCAAGAGGTGGCGCTATCTGACTGGTCAATTGTTCCCCACCCATGACCACATGCGAGACAAAGCTACGACTGACCACGCGTTATTTATGAGCGTTGAGGTAAGATTTAAATTTAACGTTACTGACATTGCTATTTGTAAAAAATTACTTTCACCTTTTTTAAATTTCAGAATATTCATTTTTGATGTGATTGTGTGATATCTTATTGATCAGCATAAAGTTCGTGCCAGTTTGCAAAACAAACAGTTTCTGCCTTCGAAATGAAGAGAAAACCACAGCGTTTCAGTTGCAATCTGTGCGATTATTCGTGTTCATTTTATTCGCGGTTGAAGAGTCACATGCTTGTGCATACTGGTGAAAAGCCATTCAAGTGCCATCTTTGTGATTATTGCAGTATTAGAAATGGAGATTTAAAACAACATCTTGCAACTCATACAGGGGAAAAGCTATTCAAGTGCCATCTTTGTGCTTATTCTTGTATTGCAAGTGGGACTTTAAAACGCCATATTGCAACTCATACAGGAGAAAAACGGTTCAAGTGCCGTCTTTGTGCTTATTCCTGTAATCAAAGTGGGAGTTTAAAAGTCCATATTGCAACTCATACAGGGGAAAAACCACTCAAGTGCCATCTTTGTGCGTATTCCTGTATTATAAGTGGTAATTTAAATAAACATATTGCAACTCATACAGGAGAAAAACGGTTCAAGTGCCATCTTTGTGCTTATTCTTGTATTGCAAGTGGGACTTTAAAAGTCCATATTGCAACTCATACAGGAGAAAAACGGTTCAAATGCCATCTTTGTGCTTATTCCTGTAATCGTGGTGGGAGTTTAAAAGTACACTTAAGGACCCACACAGAAGAAAAACCTTTTAAGTGCCATCTTTGTGCTTATTGCTGTAATCAAAGTGGAAATTTAAAAGTCCATATTGCAACTCATACAGGGGGAAAACGGTGTGACTCTGGCCGTCAGGGCCAGCCCTAACCAATGTGGACGCTTGGACTCTGGCCCAAGATTCAATTCTTTGTACAGTTTAGAACATTAAACTAATTCCAGAGACATTCTGAATCGGGCATTCTGCCATAACACATGCTTTCCTCCATAAAACTTATTTTGGGGCTCACAAACTATTCCAGTGTCATTTCTGAGCTTTTTCCAGTATGGCAAGTGGGAATTTAAAACAAGTTATTGCAACTCATATAGGAGAAAAGTCATTCAGCTTTCATTGTTTGTTTATTCCTGTAATCACAGTGGGAATTTAAGAAAACATTTGGCATTCCATATTGTAGAGAAACCACTCAGGTACCATTTACGTGCTCATACTCGTGTTGGAAATCAGAGTTTAAAAAATCATATAGCAAAACACAGATGAATTACAAGAACGAGAACAGCAATCATAGCACATTTGGGTTACTCAGGCCACATAAAATTGTAAAATTGTTTCAATTCATCTTTTCCACAAAATAAAACCTATTGCAATTGTATACCCTACTTGCTTCATTTTGTTGGTGAATTTATGTAAATTGTGCCGTCAAGGCAACAAACTTGTTATCGTTATTATTATTACAAAATGTATTGTTTGAATTTGCTCGCACTTCTCTTTCTATGCGATATGGAATAAAATGGATGAATTCGTTTATGCATAATTCTAAATCAATTATCTACTTCCTGGTAACCACATATCCACACATTTCCAATGAAAAACTATATTTTGGTAATTTACATTTTGCTACGTATTTTATTTCTTTTATGTAAATTTCAATGTTCTCAAAAAATATCTTGGCATTTTTTTTGTAAATTCAGAAAACTGTAAAATTGAGGCAATTCTTTTATTCCATGAAATAAATCGTGCTGTGCTTTGATTCAGTGGTAGTGGTTCTTTGAAAATAAATTGAATGAAATTGGAATTAAAAACTATTATATCTTATTCACATATTTTCGAAAACGTTTTATTTTTAAATTCAATCATAAGAGAAAAGGCATTTTTTTCAACTCAAAAATTAAGAAAACTGAAAATTTGTTTTAATCTATCACAAAATACTGTGATCTGTTAGTTCCACAAGTGTGCCCAAGGATGACTGCTTCCATTCCGAAGAAAAGGTATTTGATGCACGAAGTCAATTGGATTTAATTTTTTCACTTCAAAATTCCCAAAAGCTGAAATTTTTTTTAATTTTATTTTTTTCAAAACCACAAAACAATTTAGAGCTGAAATTCACTACCATTTTGGTCGTTACTTGTGTTAGTGTAGCATTCGTGCTGCATGAGTTTGTTATTAGATTTAATAGCTTTGTCTGAATTTCGATAATTGATTCGCGCGCTGTGTTATCACATGCGCGCTATTGTGTGATATGCGGTTACCTTAGTAACCGCAGCCATTGAAATAAATACCAGTAATGTCCAAACTGCCAACCGATCGATTCGCTTTTGTTTTACTCAAAGATACATGCTGCAGTGATGCAAGGAATGCATGTTGTGTTATTTATGATACGCGCAGTACATAAAACTTAGATTGTGCGTTTTATTTTTATTTCTATTTGTAATCTTGATTTTTATTTTATTTCTATTTTATAGTTGGCGGATCTAGAACAATCTAAAAGCTGTCGGCGGATCCCTGTTCCACAGCCGTAGTCATTTTGAAGGTACGTACACGTTTATCCTAATCACTATTAATCGTTTAAAATGGAACAAAAACGGACGCTTATTATTTATAAAATGTGATTACCTAATATT
The DNA here is from genome assembly GCA_034701245.1 of Strigamia transsilvanica. NCBI lineage: Eukaryota > Metazoa > Arthropoda > Chilopoda > Geophilomorpha > Linotaeniidae > Strigamia > Strigamia transsilvanica. Next base: position 727 of record JAQIXU010001274.1, on the reverse strand, counting down.
TGACTTATTTTAATTTCAATGTGCTCATTTTCAATGTGATTGATTGACATCTATCATACTCGGCTTGAAATCTCGTTATTTTTTTTTTTCAAATTCAAAATGAAGAGTAAACAACAGCGCTTCAGTTGCAGTCGCTGTTATTACTCGATTTCATTTTACTCGTGTTTGAAGACCCACACGTCGGTACACGTCGGTGCAAAATTTCTCAAATGCTTCGTGCGTTCAATTTCATTTAAGACTAAAGAAAATTTGGTGATACTTGTCTGTTGTTCACGCGCAATGTCATACCGGGGAGAAAAAAAACATTGAATTGCCATTTACGCGCTTATTTCTGCATCCGAAGCAGGGATTTGAAGAAACATGTAATCACCCATTCAGGAAGCAAAACCTTTACTTGCCAATTTGTGCGTGTGTAGTCTTGAAGTAGCGCTAAGGTTTTGGCCAGTCATGCAAAAATGCACAATGGAGAAAAATCAATCAAATGTCATAGATGTGATTATTCCTGTATTGGAAGTTAGAATTTAAGAAGACTTGTTTTAAATCTTAGGGTAGAAAAGTATTTACGTGTAAATTGAGATATTAGACGAGTGTAAATGTATTTGTACATGTTTTAATGAACTTTTCAATCCAAGTAACACTTGTGCATATGCATCATTGCACAGGTGAACTAAGCGTCAATTTTCAAGTTGGGGGGGGGGGGGGGGAGCCGCTTCTATTAAAAGTTTAA
>JAQIXU010001273.1:0-18894 GCA_034701245.1 Strigamia transsilvanica | reverse complement strand
TGTTTTTCATGTCAAAAGTGAATTTTTTCAGCTATAAAGTGCATTTTGTTATATTTTGTTATAACAAACTTTCGTTACAACGAACCGATTTCCCAGGTCTCGAGTGATTCGTTATAACGAGTTTCGATTGTATTGAAATATGATTGCAATATATTTTTGCAAGTTTGTCGCTCGGCTTTAAATTTAAGTTGTTATACTTACAACTGTTTAGATTTTATTGCATTTACTTTTTATATCCAGATAAAAGTTGCTGGATATTACCTGGTGATAAGAAAGGAAACTACTTTTTTTTTTCTCCATTTTTTATATATATAGATATATATATACAGTATATATATATATATTTGATCTTGGCCTTCACACGTAGGTGGCGGTTCTATGGTATCGTAAACTTGTGCGGTTAATCCGGGTGGAAATTTTGTGGAGTGTTGGCCAATTTCATCTGCTTTTAATGGACCGTAAATAAAGACTTAGCAAGACGGATCTGTGAAGATGGTTGGCGTTTCAGGAGATGAACCCAGTACGAAAGAAGAAGAAAAATATTAGAGAAAAAGGAATTGATGGAAGGGCAGTTTGTTGTGGTTTTATATTAAGCAGTTTTGTGCTGGCACTTGTGGTCGATGTGAATATTTAATTATGTATTGCATTGGGTTTAATGCAGTGTTGTGTGGATTATTTTTATCCAGCATCAATTACTCAATAGCTCGAGTGCAGTAAAAGCTCGCTCACAATCTACTAATAAACGATGGGGGATTTCTCATCTCAGCATGGTTGGCTTCACTTGGCTTCCTATTAACTGCAAAAAGATAGAATTGGATCGTAGGTTAGAAAAGTTGCGAGGAGATAATTTACTATTTTTTTATATTTTTGGTCAGCTTTTCTTTTATGTTGAACAATGTTGCACAAGTTGTGTGTTATTTTGTGTGGGGAATTGATTTTTATAATAAAAAAAATGTGAGGTAAAATATTTTCTAAATGTTAGGTCGATAGTCAGGCATTTGGGATTGAGTAAAGTTGCTGAGGAATGAGTTTAAAGAGAAGAAAAAAAAGGGGTGGGCGAGCAGAGAAAAAGGGAAATGTGAAGTTGCTCGCACACCACTGCCCTCTTATGGAGGGTTGAGGCCTCGATTCCTGAACATTGCATCGATTTGTGATTTGTATGGTGGATGACTGGAAAATGTGGTCGCATTCGCTTTTGATCGAATTTCATGACTTTTTAAAAAAAAAAAAAAAAATTTTTTTCTTATATTTAAAAAAATAATAATAATTTATTAGCAGAAAGTTTGGATTAATCTGAGTTGATTATTTTTAATTTTCTAACGAGTTGTTTTAATTGAAATAAAAATTAGTTGTTTAGAAAACACACAGAAATTAGCTGTTTTTAATGGGTAATTTAAGTGCGCGTTTTCGAGGGGACTTTTAATTCCACTTTGTTCAATTGGAAAAAGTTTTGCTCGCTTTATCATCATTACATTTGTAGAATGCAAGTTTGTAGTAGACATTTTCCAGAGGGGGATTTAATGATGCAGTGACAGCAGTGGGGACAAACCTAATGACGCTTGTTTTGCCCGGAACTTCACCTGGCTTCACTGGCAATTAACTAAAACCAATTGGATGCTGTGCTGATGCACGATAATTATGGACTCGACCGCAAGACCTCGTTGGATGAAACACGGAGAAAAATTTTGCGCTTTCGATCAACGCACTACTGCTTCGCTTCCGTAATTGCACACCTCCATACTTGTTTCTCACCCTACACGTCCTCTTTTGTCTTGTTTAATGAACTTCATTTGTTCTTCGCTAAGTGGGAAAATGTTATATTGACGTGTTTGGCAAAATTTTTCTGGGTCATTCGATTCCAGTGTAATGCGGTGCAGCCTAACCAGCCAAAAGGTATTTTACTCCATGATTGATTTTTTTTTAAAAAATAAAAAAAATCTTGAATTTTTTTTTATATTACTTTTTCTTTTACATTTTACACCTTAATCTACATAGAAATTGTCTTAATTAGGCACTAAAACAGCATTTTTTTCACGCAAAATGAAACGAGTTTGCAGTTTAACTGTAAGATGTTTTAATTTACTCATAATTTGTGTGTAAATTGCCACTATTTACATTTCTGTGCAACTATGCATTATTTAGCATGCAATGTTCTAAACTGTTATTTGTTTAGTTGTTAGGAAGCTGATAGGTGACAAATAGCTTGTTGGAGGTCCTAATTTACACTTAAATAACTACGGGGTTACTTTAATTCATTTACATATAAAAAGGTGATTAAGTAGGCACATTTTTTCGTGCCGTTATCACTTTGTATTTATTGCACTGTTTATGGATTCCACATAGGAAGCCATTACGTAGGAAAAGCCATTATTTTTTTTTTTTGTTCCTTTTTCATTTTATAGTTTATAGGAAGGTTGTGCAGGGGTGGAAAATGAAGTGTGTAAGTTAGTTTTATCCTGTATTTGAAATTTCTTGTACGGAATTTTTGATAAGGAAAGCAAGTCCAAGTCGTAACATTTCAATTGGAATAATAAGGAGAGTGAATAATGGACTTGATTAGAAATCTATAGGAGGAGAGAGTTGAGAAATGTGAATTTGCATTAGTCATCTTAGAGCAATATTTCAGTGTTCGGAACATTTAATAAGATTGGGAGTTCCCCAGCCTTTTGGTTTCTCTCTCTTTTATTATTTTTCAACATTTCTTCGATCGTTTTCAAGATGCAGAGATTAAAATCTCGCTAACAAGTAAAATATCGATTTCGGATCGTCCGATCGTTGGGGGAAGAATCGGACGAATATATCGGGTTTGGTTTCTATCTGTGATAAGTTGGACAGCAAAGTGCGATCCCAACACCGATTTCATTTTATGGAAATAGGTTTTAAAGGGTTTAAACGATGCTGCAAATACTGATAAAACTTTTAATGTTGATTGAATAAATTCGTTTATAGTTCTTGGGCAAACAAAAGTCGGGTATAAATTTGGTAATTAAAACTAATCTTTATTTTTCTTTTTATTTCTAGGTAAGTTTTACGCTTTTTATTGCATTTTGTGGATTTTGGATGGAGACAAAGGGGAAAAGTTTAAGGTAAGGGTCAATTTCCCACATGCTTCAAAAATTTCATATTTACATTTAAAAGTGTATTCCACAATATTATGTTTTATCAAATATGAATGCGTTGTCAAAATACAAATGGCACTTTTCGATTTACGGCCCACAATGTTCGTTATACGGCCAAAAAGTCAGGAAAATCCCCTTTTCGCTTTACAGCCAACTTTTCCAGAATGTATCTAGGCCGTAAAGCGAAGGTTGGGTGTATTATGAAATGCATTATGTAATGCATGCTAAAAGCGATATAGTGTAAAATATATTTTTGGACTAGTAACCCATATGGGGTTACCTTTAAAAAGAGTGGACATGTGACATTAGACGCAAGTTGGGTGAAAAGTTTGAATTCAAGTAATTAGTGTCGTCATATCTCCTCCTCTTTTCCATTACAATGCAAATGGGTTGCGATAGGAGAAGGGCAAATGAAGGCAAGTTTTCTAAGCAACTAGTTGGGCAAAGGCCAAGCGATGGAATAACAGGAAAAGGCGGAAACCTCATTCCCACTCACAGTTTGAAGCTCGTTAACAAGTGCAAAGAACCCTTTTTACTAGTTGAGTAAATGCATTAAGTGTGGGTCACGCAACAACATTCTCACCTCTCTCAACCCCTCCTGAGTATTGTCGTGCAAGCAAATGTCTTGCAACTTTGTCCTTTCCTACTAAGTAAGGAGTTTTTCCACATTTCTTCTCTCGTTCTCTCGTAATATGTCCTCAAGAAAGCTTCACTCCATTTTTTGTGAGGTAATGTTAGTACGACTTGACGGCACCCATCGGCCCATTAATTTCGCTCTTGCTCTCCAGGGGTCCCGTAAACAAGAGCAATGAAAGATTTTTTTTATTGCTTATAACATGGGTCATCAATATTATTGCTTCTTGTTTATTTGCCGAATGAGGGTTGTTGCAATGTAATATTTAGTGATTGTGCACTTCCTCGGGGTTTCAATGGCTACGCTTTATTATTTATCAATCAATGTTTTTGCTGGGGTCTGCTTGCAGATGGAATATGTCTTTCACTCGATATGCTTGTCCAAGGATATTGGCACAGACAAAAGTGCATTCAAGATGCACCATGTGTGACCAAGTTCATATTTTAAATGGGAAAGAGAGTGCAAAGACGGTTAATGAGTGACGGATGGGCACTTAGAATCTGTCAGGACAGCTGTGAGAAGGATGACTTAAGGTCTATATTAAGACGTTTCGTGTTGGTTACAAATGATGTGTCTGGTGCTGTTTAATGTTTGATAGGAATAAAAAAATTGGAATATTTTTTTTTTCTTTTCTGTGGGATGGAATGTGGGAGAATGAATGACGTCACTCGAGGGGTTGGCTAATGTCAAAATAATTAGTTAGGCTTCATGTGAATGAGATTATCGTGCGCTAATCATCATCTTTTACCCTCATTTTGAATAGTAGTATGTCATCTTTTTTCAGCAATTGGTCATACTTCGGTATGGTTTTTCGGTTCCATTTTGGGTTTTTTTTGGGGGGTTGTTGAAAGTTATTTCATGGTTAATTATTTAGGGGTTGTTTTTTTTTTGGGTGATGTTTTGCTATAATTAAGACACTTTTTTGGTTTGAAATTCCACTTTTGAAGTTATTAGAATTTAAAAGTAAAGTGTTGAAAGTTAATTACTCTATGGGTGGATTAATTAGGATTTTTTTTTAAAGAAAAAATGACGAAAATGAGTTTTTTTTTTTATTTGGTTTTTTTTACAATTTGGGAAAAAGTTTGAGAAATGTTTGTTGATGTGCTGTCAAACACGGCGCCCTCTAGACCATAATTTTGACAGAAAAGGGTTTTTTTTCCCTTTTTTTTAAATGCAAAAATATGAATAGTTTGATGGAAAAATAATTTTTTTTGAAAAAAAATATTTTTTTGAAGATTTAGATTCGAGTCTGTTTACTTCCCGATTTTCAGTTTCAATTATGATGATAGTGTTGTGGAGGTAGCGTAATTGCTAGTGCACCTGACCGGCAATCAGGAGGGCTGTGGTTCAACTCCCAATTCGGGATTCTTAGATTTGGTTAATACGTTCGAAATAGATAATCTTTTTTCCATGTCGGTGCGCATTTTTCACCTTGATATTCGTGTAATTGCTATTTTAAATTGAATTCTTTTAATTTATTTATTTCAAACCAAAAAATCAATTTACTTTTTTAAGAAATGTAGCTTTTTTTTCAAAAAAGGAAAGAAAAGAATATAGAAAGAAATTGTGAAGCGTAAGTTATCGTTCTTATTGCTTTTTTAATCGATTTTTTCCGTTTCATATGTACACACGAAATAATCCGTTTATTTTATGCATTTCAATAGCTTGTTATTGGAAAAATAAATGAGTGGATATGAATTTTGCATGAATCTTGCCTTTCGCTAATTCCAGGATGGTTTAACTCGCTCGAAAGGTAGACGAAAACGTGACTTTTACTTTTTTATATATCATCACGATTGTGGGTTGGTGTATAATTTGATACTGTCTATAGTCGTGCCCCCTGAAAACTGGTGGTCAAGTCGTATTTTGCATTCTGCAAGCGAAATATGCCTCTAGAAAAATCAATGTCATGAAATAAATTGTAGGTTTTTTCAATTTGTTCCTTAAATTGAGTTAGTGCATTTTGAAATTCAATATTGCTTCTCTCATACGTGCAAGCCTGGTTTCCAAGTAAGGTGCAGTGTTTTTTTTTTTCTGTGTTTTGAGATATAAAGAAAAAGAAATGAATTAAAATTGACAAGAGCAACGCCTAAGTTTGGTTCAACTATTGCAAATGACAGTTGCAAATGTAAAAATTGCATGAATTAAATTGCTAAAGTGAAAATATAATTTAATAAGATTTTTTAAAACATTTTTAAGAGTATTTCTGAAGTTTGTGTCCACAAACTCACTAAATTTACATCTGCGATATTACATTTAACACCGCTGTTATAAAAAGCGATGCCAGATCAACATCGTCGCAAGTGGAGGTCCCACCGAGATAGGCTGCACTATTTTAATTTGAAAAGCCAGAGTGTAGTGTGACTATCTGCATTCTTGGTTGCGTTTAGTTCCGTTCTTTTCGAACGTTTTGAAAGAAATGCAAAAATCTCGGTTTCTCGTCCATTTTGTTAGGTTTGGAAAATTCGCTCTAAGCCATGATTCGATTTTCGGTCGTGTGTGCGAATGGAATAGCGCAAAGAGGGATTTGTGGCCTGTCTGCTGTTGCATCAGTGTAATGGGAATTTGGACCCGGACGATGCAAATTGCAACTTGTTCAGAAATCGATAGAATCATGCATAACAAATTGCAAATCAACACTCAAGGCAAAAGTTTGAGATTTGCTTCTTTGTGTGGGTAAGTTAGGCAGAATGAACGGCGAAAAGAAAATAGAAAAAAAATCGCTTTTACCTCCTGCTGTTGTCCAACCATGTGGATACATGTGGAAGCATAAATTTAGAAATGACATTTGGAACAGCCAAATGCTTTCTTCTACTCTTTTTTCCTTCTTCTCTTTTTTTTGTTAGTTACTCATCTTGTACGACAAGTTCCATTCGACTGGTTTTTAGGAAAACAAAAGACTGTAAATAGATGAGAGTAGAGGTCTGGATATGGCCAATAGCCAGACGACCATCCAAGGGCGCGTGCGCAACGCTATCTCGTACATTTACTTCTTACTTCACCTTCCAACGCCCAACAGTAGTGTTAATTACATCCGACCATTTCTCTTCTTTATGTCTCCACCTTGACAGGTTACAGCCGAGTTTGCAGTTACACGGCTTCAAGTTTGTCTTGGGCGAGCCAATTCTGGCCGCGCACTTAGAAACCCTTCACACCACCTCCCTTGCTCGTGGACCCAATCTCCGTCCTTGATGACGTGCGCGTCTCACGTGAGATGTGAGGGGAGATGAACGTTTCACACGTGTGTGTGTTTTTGAGAGTTAAGAAGCTGTTCCGTGAGCGTGATCGGAAAGCAAGAGTTATTTAATCCATACCTAGGCTGATTTGGTGTCTAACTAGGTCGAAATTCGACCTTAGAAAATTGCAAGAAAAAAAAAAAGAAATTGATTAAAGCCGAAATGAATACCTGGGGGGGTACAAAGTAGGTCAGACGTACCGGTACGCAATAATTAACCCTGTGTTTCTAGTTGTATACTTCTTTGGGGTCAATCACAACAAATAAATAAATAAATACGTAAGTGATGAATTAATAATGAAAACAATATTTTGCGTCGTAGTCGACTAGTGTTCCCAAAAATATTGACCTACTGGTACGGCGTCATCATATTGTACTCTACTAACATGTACACCATCTTAAAAAGATTGAGAACCGCTGACGTAGGTGAAAAGTGTTGGGAGATTCCTGGAGTCTTTGATTCTGGATCTTGCTAAATCTCGTGACTTCTTGCTAAATCCCAAGAGATTTTAGCAAAATTTTTAAGATTTCAGAGGATTTCCAAGTGGAATCTTACACGTACCACAGGTTGGGAACCCCTGGGATAAACGATGGAATTTGGTGCATGGATCGGTGATGACACTGTAGGAATTAATATTGGCGAGCCGTGCCTATCCTACAGTTCGGGTGCTTTAGTCCACGCTTTTGTTCCTATCGGCTCCATAGTTTCATAATAAACAAACAAATCCAAGGGTTCAAGAACAGTAATGAGAACTTAGTGGTTTCTTCGTTAGATGGCGTCTTAGACAACAATCATGGCGCTTCTGAATCTGAAGATTTGAATTTTGCTCACTTCGACATCGATCGAAAATAAACGTGTATCAAATATCAATGTTAATTAAATGCGCTTATTGAGAAAAGTGAGCGAAATTTCCAACGTGAACGAACCGGATTTAACACGCTCAGAATTTCGAATACAGCTCGTATTTGGTAGAAGTTTAGCAGGAAGTTTGAATATGGAGCTGCGTCGTAAACCTGGACCATAAAGCTTCTCCAGAGCAACCAAAAGTTTAGTACTAGTGGAGGCGTAACATAATTGAATTTTTAACCAATCTACGGAAAATATAATCTCAATCTGTGTTGTGTGTTTGTTAGCTTGTTTGCGTGATATGCAAAGATGCATCGAAAAGAAACGATAGAAACTGCTGCGGAGAAACCACAGTTGCCAATGGCAGCCGATACGAGACAATCCAATGAATAGCAAACTCGACTTTAACGTTTAATTTGCCTAGTCAGCTTGAATAATGGAAATATATTGTCGCGATATTTGCGAAAACAGCATTAAAAATCAGGAAAAACAAGTTAACCGAGTCGAAAAGTTGTTTTAAATAGCACAAATTCTCGACAATTTCATTCGCATCTAAATAATTAATTCCATTTACTCAACCCAATTTATTGGCCTAGCTTTTACTCATCGTCTTGTTTTATCATTAAATCTTGATTCTATGGTTTTTGGCTCTAGCCACTGCTATCAATTTTTAATCCACGGTGCAGACTGAAACTTAATTTTAAGGCTGAAGACGAAAACAGAGAGAAATGGAATGAAAATGTATACAAAAGTGGAGTTTTCAATCAATAAAAAAGGAGAAAAGCAAAGGGGAAAAAATGATAAACGTAGATAGCATACACGTTTCCTACGGTGCCAAGATGTCTGCAAAGGGGAATAGTTTGGTGAGCCTCGCTAGAAGGGAGTGCAGATGCACTTTCATACGAGTGCAGCCGGGCTGACTCAGACATCCGATCCCCTACAGACCGTCCACGGCTGGTCATATCTTGAAATTCAGTCTCCATCTTTTTACATCGCTCGCCTTCTCACTGGGGCTTGCAGATTGATCTTTCTCCATACACAACTCCGAGAAAAAATCCAAAAAGAAAAGAAGACGAAAAACGAAGTGATCTCTCCTGTTTCGCATGCATGAGCAAGGATGCCACGTACATCTCGAGAACCCCTCTCATATTTTTTTTTTAGCAAAATACTCTGCAATTGGAAAAATGGGCGTGGAAATGCATGAAATGTGCAATTTTCTGCTCAGATGATGCTCACCGGCCAAGTAATTCGCAATCATTACCAGACTCTTGTATCATCTCCAAGAGAATTTGCAAGTCTAGAAAACAAACCTAATGAATAAAATAACAGCTTGGACTTGTTTAGGGGAGACGAAAGACACATTGATATATTTTTTAAAGGGATATTCCTGCCACACAAAGGCGGTTTAGCAGCTTCTTCTTCCTTTTTTCTTGTGTGTGTCCTATATATATACACTCTGGCCTCTAACCTAGCTTTAAATGCGGTTTGTGAGGCAGATGTTCCTGTCTAAGATGAGAGCTTTTTCCTTTCTTTTCTTTTCTTTTTCTCTCGTCCCTTTCTTCCTGCTAGGTGGATTTTATCAGGTTTGGTCGTATTCAACCGCAGAGTTGAATACATTGGTTGCTAGGGTCCCGCCAGATTTTTCAAGTTGCTGGTCAAGTGTTATGCTAGCAGCTATGTGTTGAAATAAGTGGAAGAAAGAGGGGAAGGGTCGTCGTCTTATTCTTTTGCAAAAGGGGCGAAGCAGACGCATGCCCACAGGGATGGTGGGTCGTTGAAAGGCATGAAAGACGTTCTCGTTGCTCCCGTCTCCCCAGAAGGGCGTGCGGTGAAGAAAAAGATGCAATAACTGCATTTTTTGAGTGACGGAATAAGACGGCTCTGCTGCTTCTGCTTTTCGTGTGCCACACTCTGAATTTACATTGTGTTTATGAACGAACGAAAGAGAAATCTGTTTGCAGGCAAGGAAAAGTCGGGTAGTCAATATTTGTGAGGGCAGAATGTACCAAAAGCTTTGCGACGGGCCTAAGGGTCTCGGAGAAATTTTTAATTTAAAAAATATGTAATTTAGAGAATTTTTGGTTGGTTTATGTGGATTTTTTTTTTTTTTTTTTTTTTGGGGGGGTATTGAAATTTTATGAGGGAGAGAGGGCATGAAAAGGGAATTAATTTGATGGGTGTTAAAAGTGTCTTGTGTGAAGTGCGCATCCATAAAACACTGGGGTTGGGCTGGACCTAGTTTTCGGATGCTTTGGGAATTTTGCGCTTGGGTTTTCAGGATTGGGGGATAAAGTTTATGCGACCCTGGTGAGGACGGAGGGTTGACATAGTTCCCCCAGGCCTCCTGAACTCTGACTTCAATTTAGTGGAACTGAATTTGATGTGAAATCGAGATGTGAATTACCCCAGGAGTTTTTTCTTGGCTATATTCTGCTGGAAGTTTAAAGTTTCCTTAGAATAAAAAAAAAAAAGTCTTATCGTGTGGCAAATAGGAAATGCAATTTTGACGTTTAAAGCGATTTTTAAGTTATTGCGGTAGCGTAGTAAAAACATGATTTGAATTGAATTTCTGGATGTTTATGTGGAATTTAGCTCTCGATCGTTAACTGTGGCTAATTAATTTGTTTCGATTTGAGTTAGATGTTGATTAGAACAGTCGCCCGAAGCCCACTGTATGATTGCAACTGTCAACTCCTTGGCAAAGTGGATAAACACGGAATGGGTGTGCTTTTTTGATGTGTGATAGATGAAGACTTGAAATAAGAAAAATGGTGTGATGTCCTGTGAGGAGGATTTTTATTATTTTTATTTTCTTTAAATAAAAACAAAAATAAAATAAAAATATATAAAAAAAAAATAAAGTTTCTGGAGATTTTTTTTTCGATTTGGTAAAATGGATTGGCAGTTTGATAGAGGCTCAAAATTGCCATAAGAAAAGGGAGAGATACACACGAGGGAAATCTGTCGGTTGCGTGTGAGTGTGTCCCCTGTTTGTAGTCTCTGATATGCATTTCATGCCGCATTGCATCCTGAAATTTGGACGGTGTATATGATTCAACATGTGACAAGTGATGCAAAAGCATATCAATGGAAAATAGTAGTTGGCAAGCGAAGTAAAATGCAAAAAAAGGCGGCTGAAATGAAGCAATTTTGACGCACCAACATGTGGCGAGAAGAGAAAAATGTTGAAGTTATTAAAAGTGAAGTGAATTGCTAAGATTTAATGCCAGGCTTATAATGATAGTTTGATATTTGATTAAGTATGACAAGCGTGACCTGGTTATTATTCTAGAGGATTGGAGTTTGAAGGGAGGGTTGACCGAATGAAAAGCCCCTACTGATGCAGGAGGAGTCATTGACACTCCTCTTTGCTTCTCTTCGCCTTTCTGGGTGATGAGATAGCCAGGGCTGTAACCCGTTGATCCCCAAACACAATGCCCCACTGTCATGTGCTTCGTCATGTGAGTATGGCTCATGGATTTCACACAACTGATCCCTGTCATTGACATGAGATGATGCCTGAGGATTTTGATTGCAGTTGGAATGTAATAAGAATGGAAAACCATTGATTATTTCATCTCCTGGAAAATTGCTCTATAAATTAATTTAAGATGGAGTAGTTAGATGGTTGTTTCAAGTTGAGGTTTTATGCTTTTTTTCCTAGTCAGCAAGGTTATTTTTATGGTCATCCAGTGTGAATTAAATGCGATGTGGCCAACATAATTGCGATTGTGACTGGTATTTGGACATCTCCTGGCACAGGGACACTAGGAGGTGTTGGACACTACTCACTAGAAGAAAACTAACTTAAAGAAACTATTTTGTAATGGTTTATTGTGGGTTGTTGTGCTGGCCCACATAAGCGATATATCGCACTATCTGCAAAATATCGCAAGACAATTGAGTTTTTCTGATAATTACAGTTTTACTCTGTTTCCATACGATTTCGTAACATTAAAACGTTTTCTGAATGTTTTTATGACATAAAAACGTTGTAACATGCTGTAAAATGAATTTTTGGTCTTAAAAATGAAATTTGCACAATACATCGCAGATTGCAATGTTGCGATATTCAATTACGATTTGCAATATGGCACAAGCCTAGTGGAAATTGATTGAAACTGCGAGAAAATGTTGGAAATCAGATGGAATGAAGTAAATTTGTTGGATTTAAGTCGATGGGGTTGCTGGATATTGTTAAATAATTTTTAAAAAACTGTATAAAATATAACAAGAAAGTTGTTATGAAAAAGTGGAAACTGACAAACTGTTTGAGCTATCTATTTTGTATGCCGTGGTCAGAGGATTTTTTGGTGAAATGGAAAAATCCCTGGCTCGCATCAAATTTTAGAACCCGACTGCTACGTGTTGCTGAGCTAAGGACTTTGTGGGTCCCTACTGGGAGCGAGGAAGCTTCAGATGTCACTATAACTTCATATATAAATATATAGAAATATATATAGAACCAGAACCAAACTTCCCTTTTCATCCACCTTCTCCGTCTTGTCATTTTTTCCTTCTGTCCAAACCGCTGGAAAAGACAGCACAAGAAAAGATACAGAAAAATAAAAGAAACGAAGAGAAAAGAAGAGAAAAGGAAAGAAAAGAAGAGAAATTCCGGGTTCACTTAGTTGGTATTCTAGGTTGTGTGCTGAATTTCCAAGAGAAAAAGAAAGAAAGAAAGAAAGAAAAAAGTTTAAAGGTAAACTAGAAAAAGAAAAAAAACTGTTACTTAGTTTTAGAAGAGGATCCTTGAAGGAATTACAATCTTGACCTCAACTTAATTAAGGTTGTTTCCTCGGTTTATTAGTGTCTCTATTTAACTTATGTGAAAATTATCAAGTTTTGAGCGACAGAAAAAACATTTTGAGGTTAAAAATTGAAAATTTTTACTTTTAGTTTTTAAGTTTTAAAGAAATTATTGTCCGGACACTTCTAGGGAGCAGAGACATATTGGATAATAAGTGTGTGGATGGCAGAAGATTAAAATTGCATAAATTAGAGTTGAGAACGTCAATTAAGTGCAGTTTGCGGTACACATGTCACGATGTTTTATCTTGCCTATAGTTAAAACACCCACTTGAATGCAAACTCGGCCATTTCAAGGTGAGAGTGCACACTGCTTCGAAGAATAATCTTTTTCTATTTATTTTTAATCTGCATACAAAGAGGACATATAATTGATCCAGACTGACCATTTGCTCAAACTCCATAATTCATAAGGAAAATCGATTTTTGCCGGTTACCCCTTACCACCATTTTTTTTTTTAATGAATAAATAGTGTGGACGAACCCGAAATGATTAAAACAAATGACTTACTCTTTGATTCACCACTCGCACGAGTTCACCTAGTGAACTAATGAGATGAAAATGGGAGATAGGAAAAAAACGAAGCAAATCAAATTGCAACTCGGCTTTAATCGTGGAGGAAAATATATTTGATAAATTGATTGTCTGTAAGGTACAAATCATCGATTCAGTGTAAAGCTGGCTGCTCACATCGACGGGGGTGTGGCAACACGGGCAAACAAGAGTAGGGTTAACTCCTAACTTCGAGTACCGTAAAGGCAGGCGTAAGGATTTACGACTATGTTCCTTGACAAAAACAGGCTGGCCTTGCTTGCTACGAAGGTTGTATGTTTTTTAGCCGCTTAACGAGGGGAGGGTTCCTTCATTTCACATAGTGTTTCGTGCCTTGTCAGAACAACTTGTTTTTTAATTCAAAAAAATGATTATTTTTAATGAATAATTTTTTTCGACGAGTGGGGAGGGTTTATTTCCGGTTTCCGGTCGAAATAAATGAGGTTGACGACGCATATTTTGCACATGCGCGCTTAATACACGACCCACCTGTGCGCATGAACAAATTGCAACCCAAGAAGGGATCACGAATGTTTTTCTTAAACGAGGGGAAAATGTGAGCCGGAATTCACTTGTTTTGACAAGCAGACGCTGGCAAGTCGAGACGAAATTGTGCCGACTGACCAGGGGTCTTTCGAAACCCCCTTTTTAAAACCCATCTCCCCCTTCCGCCTTGTTTTAATCACTTTTATCGCCTGCCTTCACTGAACCCTTGCCAGTTAGTCCGGCTGGGAACTGCTGAAAAGTCTGACTAGTTCATTGGTTGCGAGACCCGGTCGTCGGGATCTGAGGGCGAGGGGTGTGGTGGGGGGATTTGGAGTTGTGTAGGGTGGCGCGCGCGGCTGTGCAGCTGAACTCGCGTCTGTCTTTTGCCAAGGCAACAGATGCGAGTAGTGGCAGCGTGGTGCACACGGCTCCCTCGCGCTCTTGCTCCGTTACCGGGACTCCCGCATTGATTTGGACGCGGCTAGTTGACGTGCTGTGCCGTCATTCCGGGAAGGAAAAAGTAGGACGTTTAACCCGCAGTCTGAGAGTGTCGTGCCAACGAACTTGTCAGGAGAGAACGACTTAGTGCTCGTAGCAGTCGTAAACCTCTCGATTCGAGGCTGGATTCCATTTGCAACCGTGAGTGAGTTGGAGCTGCACCGTCGTGTGTGATAATGCTCACGTGAGAGGAGGAGAAGGAGAAGGAGGAGAAACGAAATGGGACATTTGTTATACTAAGTACCGGCAATGAAAACACGTAAGATGATGTTTGTTAATTTACTTGTTTCTTCTTTCTTTTATTTTCTGCGGAAATGACCCTTGAATCAAGCCGCGCTGAAATTAATTGAGAGCGCTGTAAATCATGTGATCACTGACCCGATTCCGGGCGCGGAATTTATTTTTGTTTTATTTTGCTCGTTTGATTGCGATTTTTTTGCGGTTGGGACTGAGGAAATTAGTGTGGGAAACCGACTACCGAATTAAGAAGTTGGTTTTGTTATTAAAGGGACGGGGAAAAAGAAAAGTTGTTGATGATTAACATTTTTCGTGTGCGGTATGCGATGAGTCATTTCGGAATGTTGATTCAGGTTGGAGTTTATCTGATTTTGAATTCATGCGTTTATTTAATGAATTCGGGGTTATGCAGTTGTGAAGAGCTGTTGATTTGCGCCATCAAAGTGAAATTTAAATAGACATGTGAATTGCAACATGTGGGAATAAGAAATGTGGGCGAAGCTTCTCGGAACCAATCATAATGTTATCTATAGATTTGACAAGCAAATTTAGTCGCCGGTGGATAAGACCTTTCTCTCTCTGTTTATGGGATAAAAGCCACACATAAAACTGAGCGCTCTCAACTCTCAATCAATTGCACAGCTGATCGATAGCGTCGCCCCTGTTGCATTATTATTGTCGTTCGGTTATTGCACAGAATCCAATAACATCGAGCGACGTTATATAATTGTAGCTCGACTTTTGTGTGAGTCAGTCGTGTTTTGTTTGTATTTCGAATGGACTGTTATTTATTTATTCGAGACTAGATCACGAACATTATAATGGAAGTAGTTTTTCATCGATTCGAGGCGGTTAGATCTATAATTAAGGGTGGAAATGCTGAAAAAGGTGGTCGTAAGAGTTGAAGTTTTTCAAATAAACTGTGTTTGTTCACGGTTCAATTATCGTTGGCGAGTTATTTGGGTTAATCTTATGCGAAGCGCTTGTTTTTGCCTTTCAGTGTTGTGTGTATGTTGTTGTTGTTGTGTTTCAAGTTTGATATTTGAGCGGTTTGTTGAGATGAATTGGACGCATCTGTGGGAGTTTACCGGTTTGCAGCTTGCAGCTTGCAGGTCAGCCGAGATTGATTTTACTCGTGTGTCCCATTTGGTTTGCGTTTGTTGATAACTTGTTGCAAAATCAAACGCAGTTTGCCGTACTTAACGATGATTAATCGTACGGATGAGTAAAAGGGATCGGTTTGCACAGTGTGCACTTTAACTGATTGCTCCGGCGAGGGTTTTGGGAATGTTTAAGGGCCTCGGCAACGAGTATGATGGAGCAAGGAGGCGCTTTTTGTGCGGAAATTGACGAAACGTGAGTGACTAATTTGATAGAGGCTTAAAAATGTTGGCAAAGGGTTCGGCGAAGATTGAAGAATCATCTCAGGAGTGAAAGTTCATGATTTACTTTTTAAAAGTTGGTCTCGATGGACTCATTAAGGGCTCGTCGCATCCACTTAGGTTGCTAGTGCAGGCTCTGATAAAGGGGTAATTGTCTATAGAGATAAGATAGAGGGAGCTCAAAGCGCCACAAGATGGTGGCAACCGGGTGAAAGTGGCGAATGGAAATGTCGCCATTGGCTTGCTCGGCTTTGAATGGACTGTGACCTGAAGAACTTTGAAATCGCTTTTATTTTTCCTTTTTCCATTTCCCCACTCTCTTTCGTCCCCCCCGCTTTCCATTAGGCAGATCACATCTCTGCAATTGCAAGGAAAAAAATCGGTTTTCTGAAGGTTTTTACTAGTAATTAGCGAGAAAATGGAGTAAAATGCGTCAAATTGAGACAATTTATTGGTTTTTCTGTGATAACAAACACTAAACGGTGTATAATTAGCATATATGAACGCTTGAGTTAGTATTTTGGATAATGTTATCGATCCGAGTGATTGCAGCCATTCTTCGCAAGTTGGCTTGGCTGGGAAGATGAGGTCGTGTGGTATGCGCGAAGCAATTGAATTAAAGGTGTTTCTCGGACGAGATTGATTTGTGGCCAGTGTTGCGTAACTTTTGCAATTGGTTTGGCGCAGCTAACTCGATGTGCATGCTTATTGTGTTTCGGGCATTGGAAGGAAAAATATGCAAGCAGGTTGACATTTAAAATGTAAATTAGCCTGCACGCTCTGGCTCAATAATTTCATCAACAGACTATCAACAGTTTGAAGCCTTAATTACAATAAATTTGTCACATGATGATGAGGAATAATTAAAGGGATGAGATTTGATGTTGTTACGAAGCGTGATAATCGCAGCTTATTGATATTTCATATAATGGGATAGAATTTGGTCGACAAAACGTTGCGGATTTGAATAAATCCTCGCGGTGCTTCATTTCCGGTCATTTTTACACGGGTTAATGAGCGAGCCAATTTTGTGTCTCTAATCGAATGTGCAGATTCGGTGTATAAGGTGAGTCATTTGGGCTGTGTGTTGGTCCTATTACGGTTTCAACGATGCGCAAATCCCAGGGTGTGAAAGCCCATTAATGCTGGATGACTTGGCCGAGATTGATTGCATGTTCAACATCGATTAAGGTGATGTAGGAGCTTGTTATTGATTGATATTTCGGTTTGTGACCAAAACACTTTCATCTAATTTTTTTTTTTTTTTTTTTTTTTGATGCTTGTTTTTTTTTCTTGCGCTGTGGGAAATGGGAATTGGGATTTGATTTTTGAAGAAAACGAAGTGCCACTTTGACAAATGCAATATTCGTGTTTTGTTCTTGATAAAGCGTCGTTACATTCCCCTTAGCGAAGATTGAACTGAGTTAGGCGTCAACTTTGATCATGTCGAGCATCGAGATGTCGTTTTGAAGGTTAATTTGAAATATTATTATATTTTTTATTTTTTTGTTTTTTTAAAAAAAAAAATGAAATAGTGTATTGGCAAAGGTGACAGGGGTTTGAGCGAATGGTTTTGTTGGGCTCGGTGCAAGCCACAAATTTGCTATCAAAAACATCGGTGTGCTGTACAGCAGAGAAGGGGATCGTAATGGGAGGTAGTTTTCCCCGAAACTGTTAAACGTAATGAATGGGGGGTGAGGGGGGTGGTGGGGATTGGTGATTTGATGTTTCTTTGCTGGGGTCTCTCTTGTGCTTCCATTATTCTTTTCCGAGTAAGTCGGCAGTCGTTCGGTGTTTGTTTCCATCCTTAAAGCTGTCAAGTTTGTGTGACAAAAGTTGAAAGGGTCGAATTCGAAGGCGTAAAATCGCAATTTTTTTTTTTTTTTTTTGAAGGTTGCGATTTATGACACTTTTGAGAGAGAAAATGTAGAGTGCGTGAAAGTGGAACAAGTTTTGAGTGCGGTGTAGAGAAGAAGTTTATATTGGTCATCTGTTTGGGACGCTCATGTCATAAACGTCAAATGCGCATCGGAGTCGTCTATGAGGTCGAGTCACCGAGTAGGAAATTGGAACGGAGCGTCAAGTTTAATCCAATCTCGTAGACCACTCACTATTTTTCTCCGTTTTCTTCTCTCCATCGTCATTGAAGCTTGGGGATTTGTGAGTTGCGCTGAGTTTTGGTGAAATAATTATGATTAAGATTAGTTACAGTGTGTGACGGCGTTTGGAAAATGAAACGAGCCTTGAAAAAGGATAATAAAAACGTCGGTCCGAGCTGTAATTACCGTGATTCATACTGATGGTCGGTTTAATTTGTAACGTCGTGTCGCGGATTTATTAAAGTGTTGCGTTTGTTTACTTTTCGAAGAAAAAATGGCGGAAAAGTGCAGCGGGATGGCGTGTTCATTAAGAAAAGTTTATCTCGCTTCTGTGTGTGCACATGAAAAAGTTTCAGCTTCTTTATATTGCTCCAGTAAAACCTGAAGAATAATAAATAAGAGTGTAAATATAAAGCTTTCGCTCGGGCTTCTTATCAAAGCGCATGAAAAGCGCGCTCTGGTTTGAGATTAAAGTAAATAAATAAATAAATGAAATAAATAAGAAAAGGAGTCGCGTTGAGGAATATCGAGTTTCTTTTTCGGCTCGTGTCTGGATTTTCATTGAGGAATGTGTGTGACATGTCTATAAATATCATAGTCTGTGGTAATTTAAGTGATGGGGGAAAAGGGAAGTTGCGAACAAGAAGGAATGAAGGATCCTCCTTGAGGAGGGGATACAGACGGGCATTTAGATGTTGTATTATTTATTTTATGGGTGGTGTCAAGTTGCGTGATTTGAGGTTACGTCAATTGCCAAAGATGCAAAATATTTTTTAATGCGCCAGGAGGAAATGCCTTTCAGTTGCCACACGTGCGTTGGTGGTATTGGTTTCAGAACGCGTTGGTGTATTTTTGAGATGTACGTGGCGGGTGAATGGGTTGAGATTGTCGTTTGTTACTTTGGGTTAATGGTTGGAATGGGAGGGGGTTTATTTTTTGTTATGAATTGATGGAAATTTGATAAAAGGTGGTAAAAGTTTGATGAGAAATGGTGA
>JAQIXU010001272.1:0-18899 GCA_034701245.1 Strigamia transsilvanica | reverse complement strand
TAAAATAATTCAATTTTCATCTAAAATAATTCAATTTTCATCTAAAATAATTCAATTTTCATCTAAAATAATTCAATCTTAACTCTAAAAAACAACAATATTTACCTAACTATCGCAAATTTATAAATATTGATTAAATATTGATCATTTTTATTTTATTCCTCCACAGGTGGAAATGCAAGAGAAAATTTAACATCGACAACTTTAAGTATTTTGGAAGCTGTCAGTCAGCACCCAGCTTGTATGGATCAGTTTTCAGTTGTAGTTGCGAGCAAAATTCTAAGTCCATTAGCAACTTTAATAGTGCAAAATACTTGTAAGCAAACATTCAAATAATTTCTGAATTCCCGTTTGTAAATTTCTTTCTATTTTAAGGTGACGGACGTTTATCGTGTTTAAAAATTTTCACCGATATTGTCACATTGTATCTAAGCAAAGCCGAATTAAACGTGGAAAGGCTCGATAAGAAGATTATTTTAACAATTCATCAAATTATTTCGACAGTATTGCTTCCCCAGTAAACATTTTTACACATTTTAATCATTCCAAATGTGATTTATTTTAATTTTTCGAAAGTATGGACGAATTCCTGCAAGATCACGACCCATTGCCTTCGCACACACTTCATTTACTTCAAGCAATTGTTGAACAGAGTGCAAGTTTTGTTCACGAGATTGAGAGACTCAAATTGGCAGTTTTATTTTTTAAACTTTTACGGGTAATGATTTGAAAATGTGTGAAAAGTTGGTCAAACTTCATCAAAAAGTTGGCAAGACGTGACAAAATATTTGCTACAACTTAGCAAAATTCACGAAATTTTTTATTACGTTCGACAAAGTTTATCGAAATTTGTGAGGATTTATTAAAATTTGTTAAAATTTATCGAAATTTGCTAGGATATATTGAAATTTGCTAAGATTTATCGAAAATTTGCCAAGATTTATCGAAAATTTGCTAAGATTTATCGAAAATTTGCTAAGATTTATCGAAAATTTGCTAAGATTTATCGAAAATTTGCTAAAACTTATCGAAATTTGCAAAAACTTATCGAAATTTGCTAAAACTTATTGAAACTTAACAAAAATTCGCTAAAATTTGACAAAAATTTGTTAAAATTTGACAAAAATTCGTAAAAATTTGACAAAAATTCGTAAAAACTTGATAAAAATTCGTAAAAATCCATCAAAACTCATCAAAATCTATCAAAACTCATCAAAATCCATCAAAATTCGCCAAAACTCATCAAAATCCATCAAAAGTGGTGTCATTTCACCATTGCACGATCATTCCTTTACCTCAAAAATCTTATTTCAGGATCACAACAACAATCCTTTGAGTTCAACCGTTCAAAGCATCGTTGGAATCCTATCTTGTATGGTCTGCGACAAATCCACCAACGTCGAAGAACTATACAAACTAGACTTCATCCAACACATGACCATCCTACTGACAAACACATCCAATCTGTGCGTCAACGGCAATTCAATGAGCGTCGCAAACGACGTTTCCTTTCTCCTCCTCCTCCTATTGGACACGCTCATGTCCGTTTTGAACCACGTGGCCGACGTTGTGCGAAAAACACTCCAGGTTTCAATCAACACAACTCGAATATCCTTCAACTTAACCGATTTTCACATCCAAATTGGCAGGCCCAGCACAAAAACACGTCGACGGATCCCGAAATGGCCGAACATTTGCTCGTTTTGAATAAACCCCTCGTGAAAATATCAGGAAATCTAGCGCAATTAGTAAATATATCCATTTTGTTTTTTGTGAAAGGCTAAATTATTTGTTGTTTCTCAGTTGTGCCACCAGGATAGCGACATTCAAGACCATTCGTGTCGCCTGTTATCGCTTCTCGTGCAGCTCTACGGCGCTGAATGCCATTTTGCATTGTTACCCGAGCACGTTGTATGTTTTATTGGCTTTCCGTGAAGCTCCGAATAAATGCCTCGGCGTTTACTCTTTTTTTTTTTTATGTCACGAACCCCCCTCTCCGGGCGATAATTTGAGCCCGGTGTTTAGTTATATTAATTAGATGAAAACCAATTTTTTTATGGGATTTTAGCCCTATAAAAAATGTATTTTTGGGCCTAAAACTGCAATTTTATGCACAAAAATGTATTTTTATGCCAAAAAATGTATTTTTATGCCAAAAAATGGACTTTTTAGGCACAAAAATGGACTTTTTAGGCAAAAATGGACATTTTAGGCCTAAAATGTACCTTTCAGGCCTAAAACTGGAATTTTATGCACAAAACTATTTTTCAGGCCAAAAACTGTATTTTTACGCCAGAAAATGAACTTTTCGGCTCAAAAATGGATTTTTTAGGCCCAATAATGTACCTATCAGGCCGAAAACTGAATTTTATGCACAAAACTGGAATTTTATGCACAAAACTGTATTTTTAGGCCAGAAAATGTATTTTCTAGGTCCAAAAATAGAATTTTCACACACAAAACTATTTATTACGCATTTTTTATGCCAAAATTTGATGTTTGTGAACGTGTATGGCAGTGACCCCCGGCCACAATTCGGAGTTTCACGGTATTTACATAATAATAGTTGATTTTGAAAAACACATTTTTCATTTCTTAGGATTGTTTCGGCGTCGCGTTGCAAAGAAGTAACCAAAAGAAACAAAAAGTCCTCATTAAAACGCTTCTCCGATTGGTTACTGCAGAGCCTTCTTTATCTTGCCCGGTTCGAGATTACGGCAAAGTCCTTATTTCCGAATTGCAGAGATTAGCTGAAATATCCGAGTAAAAACAAACAAAATTTCTCCATTTTGATTTTTGATTTTTCAACCAAATTTTTCTTCATTTAGCTACAAAGAAGAGACTAGTACAGTTCCGCCATTAGCAGTCGAGTTATTAAAATCCATTGATTGTAACTAAAGTATACTAAATAGCCATGTAAATATTTAAGTTGTAAAAAATAAATATGTATTCAGAGTCTTTTAGTTGATTTGAACAGCTGCAAAGCTGTAAAGGTTTATTGATCGGGAAATGGAGTTTTGGTTTGTGAATGTGACGCTAGATGGGGCGAAACTTCCGGTTTGATAAATGGGTGCTATTTGGTCGATGTGAAATTGGTACGATATTGGAAAATTGTGCGATATTGCTTTTGGAAGATATGTTTTCCGTGTGGGTGGAGGATATTAAATTATTTTGCTTATAAAGTGAGTTGGTGGTTTAGTGATTGGTGAATGGTTTGGGTTGATTTTTTGAGGGAATGGGCATGACGTGGCTCGTTTATTAATGGCCGTATGCTCGGTTGGGGTTAAGGTTAAACGAATGTACGTTTAATTTGGTTTCTTGTCTTTTTTGTTTGCAGGGTTTACTGATTGTATTTTTCGTTTAAGATGACTGACTAGTAAGTTGTTGTTTGTACGTCCTTACCGCCATTTTGTTTTTGGTGTTATTTGCTCGATTGTTTTTTTGGTGATAAATTTGATTTTTGTTTGTATTTTGGGAATTATTGTCAATCGTTGATTGTAAAATTGATTTTCAGTCTTCCGAAATGGGATTTTGCAAAAAAAGGCGGTTTTGTTTAGTTTGAAATTCAATTTTAGGCTAAAAACCGTAATTTTGTCATAGAAATATAAAATTTTGCAGTAAAATTCAATTTCGATCCAAAAAATTCGTCAATAAAAATACGAATTTTTGCAGCAAAATTCAATTTTATGTCAAAAAATTCAATTTTTATCACAAAAATTACAAATTTTTGCATGTGAAATTCAATTTCAAGTCAAAAAATTCAATTTTTATCATCAAAATCGCAATTTTTTGCAGTAAAATTCCATTTTATGCCAACAAATTCAATTTTTATCCCTAAAATTACAAATTTCTTCATTTAAATTCAATTTCAACTCCAAAAACACAATTTTTATCACTAAAAATACAAATTTGTGCATGCAAGTTTAAATTTTTTTTTTAAAAACCTCAATATTTTATCAATTTATATTTCTTATAATTTTATTTTATTTATTTATTTATTTATTTTTATTTTTCATTTTTTTTGGTGCACGTTTCTTCAGTTCTCGATCAAGTAGTTTTTACAGTAATTCATATGACCGGTATATAGATCGAAGCAGTAACTCGACCATTGGCAAAATGCAGCAACAATACTGGGTGACCAAACACGCAGTGTTGCAAAAACTTGGCAAGAAGGAAGATGAATTTATTGTTGCGAGTGATGCGGAACTAGATGCTAAATTAGAGGTACAACAAAAAACTCAACAAATACTCAAATAATTTATTCAAATTTGTGCAATTTCAGCTTTTCCATTCGATCGAAGACACGTCACACAATTTACAAAAAGTTATTGAATTATACCAAGACAAATTACTAGGTAATAATTAATAAAACCGTAAAAAAAAAACATTGATTTATTTTGCTTTATATCTTTAGCATTATCACAAGAAGAAAATTGTTTAGGTAGATTTTTAAAGGAGCAGGGCAAATTGGATAAAACACGTGCCGGAAAAATGATGACAGCTGCTGGAAAGTCCTTAAGTTACACAGCGCAACAAAGGTTGACTGCGAATAGGATATTTTTACACATATTTGATCATTTTTATGCATAAAAATGCATCTAATTCTTTAAAAAAAATGCATTTTTATGCCTAATAATGCTTATGAAATGCATTTTTGTGCTTTATAATGTTTATGAAATGCATTTTTGTGCCTAATAGTGTTTATGAAATATATTTTTGTGCCTAATAATGCTTGAGAAATACAGTTTTGTGCCTAATAATGCTTAAATAATACATTTTTGTGCCTAAT
This sequence comes from Strigamia transsilvanica, assembly GCA_034701245.1. Taxonomy (NCBI): domain Eukaryota; kingdom Metazoa; phylum Arthropoda; class Chilopoda; order Geophilomorpha; family Linotaeniidae; genus Strigamia; species Strigamia transsilvanica. The sequence continues at coordinate 14,110 of JAQIXU010001272.1, read as the reverse complement.
AATGCTTATTAAATGCATTTTAGTGCCTAATAATGCTTATAAAAGGAAATTTTACCACCTAATAATGCTTGTAAAGTGCATTTTTGTGCCTAAAAATGCATGTTAGTGCCTAATAATGCTTATTAAATGCATGTTAGTGCCTAATAATGCTTATTAAATGCATTTTAGTGCCTAATAATGCTTGTAAAGTGCATTTTAGTGCCTAATAATGCTTGTAAAGTGCATTTTTGTGCCAAAAAATGCATGGTGGTGCCTAATAATGCTTGTAAAGTGCATTTTTGTGCCAAAAAATGCATGGTGGTGCCTAATAATGCTTATAAAAGGAAATTTTACTTCCTAACAATGCTTATAAAGTGCATTTTTGTGCCTAAAAATGCATGTTAGTGCCTAATAATGCTTCTAAAGTGCTCGTTAGCGCTGAAACAATTTCTTTTTGTATCTGACATTGCATTAAAATCACATCTTATAGTCGTTTTAGTAATCCAGTAGTAAAACAAATTTTTCAACCATGAATTTCTATCTAGATTATCACTTCGTGTGCCTCTAGTCCGTCTGCATCAAGAGGTGGAAACATTTCGATCTCGCGCCATTTCCGATACTTTCATCACCGTTACTCAGATGGAAGGCAAACGTACAGAATACAGAGGAGCCCTTCATTGGATGAAGGACGTGTCTCAAGAACTAGATCCTGATACGTACAAACAGCTGGAAAAATTCAGAAAAGTTGTTTATTTGTTTTAATCATTTAATCATTTAATCATCATGTAAATTTGTTCAGGTTCAGTCGCAAGTACGAAGAACTAAGTCGAGATTTGACAAATTGAAGATCGATTGTCTGCAGAAGATCGATCTGCTCGCTGCGAGTCGGTGCAACATGTTTTCTCACGCTTTAGCCACTTACCAGAATACTTTACTCGCATTCTGGAAGAAAACGTCGAAGATGATGACGACGGTGGCAGAGTGCTTCAAAGGATATCAACATTACGAGTTCAGCATGCTTAAGGAATTGACTGAACCGAGTAGGAAGTTGGCCGAGGAAACCGGCAATCAGGTCAACGATGAGGATGAGGAACTTGATAAAGATAGGCGAGACATTTGCTTCATTTTAGCGTTTCTTTGGGTTTTGGGGGGGGATTTTGGGTATTTTTGTAGTTCTTTTTGGGTTTTGGGGTATTTTTTGTAGTTCTTTTTGGGTTTTATGGTTGATTTTTGGGTTTTTTGGTGTTTTTTGTGTTTTTTTTTTGGTTAAATTTGGTTTTGTGGTTTTTTTTTTTTTATTTTTTGGTATTAAGGTTTTTTTGTGTTTTTTTTTGTTTATTTTTTGGTATTAAGGTTTTTTTGCGGTTCTTTTTGTGTTTTTTGGTGTTTTTTTGTGTTTTTTGGGTTTTTTTTTTGGTATTATTTGTGTTTTTTTTTGTTTTTTTTTGTTTATTTTTTGGTATTAAGGTTTTTTTGCGGTTCTTTTTGTGTTTTTTGGTATTTTTTTGTGTTTTTTTGGGTTTTTTTTTGGTATTATTTGTGTTTTTTTTTGTTTTTTTTGGTGGAATTTGGTATTTTTTATGGTTTTTTTTGTTTTTTTTGGTGAAATTTGGTATTTTTTATGGTTTTTTTTGTTTTTTTTGGTGAAATTTGGTATTTTTTGTGTTTTTTTTGTTTATTTTTATGGTATTTAGGTTTTTTTGCGTTTTATGTGGTGTATTTTTTTGTTTTTCTTTGTGGTTTCTTTGTTTTTTCTTTGGTATTTTTGCGTTTTTTGTTTTGGTTTATTCATAAAGAATTTGTCAATTTCAGGTTGATATTTTTTGAAGAGTACCACGACGACGACGACACGTCAACGCATAAGAAGGATAAACACAAAAAAGGGAAAGGAAAAGGCGACAAGAAGAAAGAATCTGAATCTGAGATAGCGTCGATTTCGAAGGAATTGTCCGACACGCTTTTGGATTTGAATTTTGATGTTGGTGACGATGCGGAGAAAAAATGTGATGACGTTGTTGAAAGCCCGGACGTCAAACTGGATAAGGAGAACAAGAATGGTGAATTTCTCAATCAAAAATTGACGTTTTTAGATCAAAAATTGACGTATTTAGATCAAAAATAGACATTTTTAGATCAAAAATCGTCATATTTGGATCAAAAATAGGCTTTTTAGATCAAAAAGTACTTGTCTGGACCAAAGATCGACGTTTTTAATCAAAAAATCAACATTTAAAACAAATGACTGACATTTTAGACTAAAAATCGACATTTAGACCATAATGACAATATCATTGGCCTATAAAAAGTCGATTTTTGCACCAAAACTGTCGATTTTCTGTAATATCGCAATGACAACTTCAAACATTCAACCCAAATTACAAATCCCACCATCTTCTAGTCCTAGATCTCTTATCCTACACCCCGGAAGCGGACGACAACGACCTCGACGACCTGACACTCCTAAGGGAAATCCTCAGCATCCCACAGGACGACACCCATCAAAAACCCCTCGGAGAGCTCAAATGGCCTTCGCCAACCGAAAACAAAAGCGAAGAAAACGATTTCTCAGCCGACTGGCAGGCCGCATTCGGACACCAATCGAGCGACAACTCCTTCAAAGACTTTCTTCCATCACAACTCATCGACACTTCTTCCTCCGGCCGCGCAAACAACAACATTGAAGGTGAAAGAAAGAAAAATCAATTTTTAAACAAATTAATATTTTTAAATTTTGTTACCAGGTGGCGTGAAATCAGACCCGGATGTAAACAAAACCGTTCCAGCCGCATCGCCAGCGACCAACACCAAGCGAAAAGCGCCACAACCGAAGCTGGCGAAGGTTTTTTGAACTATTAATTCGAGTGATTTATCGTTTTTTGTTGATTTTATTCGATTTTTAGAATCAAGGGAAGGATATGTCGGCTTGGTTTAATCTGTTTGCTGATCTGGATCCGCTTTCGAACCCGGATGCGATCGGGAAATCGACCAATGATTCGGCCGAAGATGACCGGAAGTGTTGAAGTCTTGGATTTTAAATCATTCCTAGTCGATTGGTTGAAAAGATATTTTTATTTATTTATTATTCCTCTTTATTGGACTTTATTTTTTTGTTTTTTTTTTTACGTTTTTTTGAGTGTGGATCTGGTGGAAAATATATATATTCTAGTCAACTTTCATATTTACGGGAAGTAAATATTAAAAAATATATATATATATTATTATACACATAAAAATGTAAATTTTTGCATTTTTTTTTAAAGTGATGACACATTATGTACCAATTTGTCATGTTAATGCCAAATACTAGTGGTTACGTAGAATCGTTTAATGTCTCTTGGTGAATTCTAGTCCGATTAAAAATCCTATTATTTAAAAAAGTGTGTGAGAATTGTCTGCGCGGGTCGGCCAGGCATTAAGTTTGGGGCAAAAATGAGCTTTTTAAGTCGTAATGTTTACTAATTTGACACAAACGGAGTTTTTAGGCGTAGAAATGATTATTTTCGATATAAAACCTGCAATTTTTGTACAAAAATGCTTTTTTTTTTGGTAAAAAAGATAGAAAAAATGCATTTTTTAGACAAAATAAATACAACAAATTGGAAAATATGCATTTTTAGACCAAATATATATAAGTAGTTGGAAAAAATGCATTTTTTAGACCAAATTATATTTTTAAAAAGTTGTAAAATTGCATTTTTTAGACAAAATAAATAACAAATTGGAAAATATGCATTTTTAGACCAAATGTATATAAGTAGTTGGAAAAAATGCATTTTTTAGACCAAATTATATTTTTAAATTGCATTTTTTTTAGACAAAATAAAATTTACCAAAAAATGCATTTTTTTTAGACAAAATAAAATTTACCAAAAAATGCATTTTTTTGACAAAATAAAATTTACCAAAAAATGCATTTTTTAGACAAAATAAAATTTACCAAAAAATGCATTTTTTAGACAAAATAAATGCAACAAAAATTGCAAAAATAATACTTTTACTCACAACAACGGTTTGTACACAAAATTTAATTTTTCCATTTATTTTACATCGCCATTGTAAATACACTTAAAGCAATAAGAAAAACATTCAAATCCAACCTACAAATAGCCGCATTGCTTTCTCCAGGCACTGTGCCTGCGTACGCGAGAGTCGGAAACTCTTTCCGAATAATCGAATCGCATTTTGATGCAGCCAGCATCGAGCCATAATATCCTTTATAATAATTCCACGCACTCTTGCACGACTCTAATTTTCCAAGCACACACATCAGCCATATCCCCTTTAACCTAACAACCGAGTAACCATAGCAACAATCCCGATTCAAAAAACAAAATACTAACCGACATTCTTTGTTGCTGGGACCTTGTTTTGGCTTAACCAACGTTTGTTGTTCGGGCGGAAAATCGATCGTCAGCAAATCAATCCACTTCTCTTCAAATTGTAATCTTTCACACTCGCTCAGCGACTTGTTCTTCGATGCCACACATTCTTCGCCATTCTTCTTGAATTCTAAAACGACGCCATTTTTATTTTTCATTTTTCATTTTCATGACATTTGTTGGCAAAAAAATGCAAATTTTTGGAAAATAAATTCATTTCAATAAAAAAATGACCTATGAATTGTTTTCTGTTGTTTTCGCACAGGTGCACTCGCCCCGCGTTGTACTGGTGAAGTTGATCGGTATAATATTTATGACCCACGCTCGTTTCCAAACACTCTTTAAACGACTCGTACGTTCGTCTGAAACACTTCATAAGGTCCTTCATGTGTCTGTAATGACGAAAAACAATCAAAAACCGAATGAAATTTTGACGAAATATCAACTATTGTCACGTACTCGCATTTTATTTTCACGTATTTTTCCGTGTTGGCTATTGGCATTGTGCTTTTTGGGATCTGACAGGTGGTCAAACGTTCATTTAACACCGGCAAATCGACCTGGAGTGCATGAATGCAGCCTGGGTTGGTCTCCAATAGCTTGCCTTCTGGTTTCGTTTTGATCCTGCTGTAAACTGATATTTCGAGTAATAAAATCAAAGTTTATTAGTGGATTTAATTGGTCATTCGATTCTCTCATTACCAAATGTGCTATAAACACAAACAAGTTGAAAAATGATATAAATCTTGTCCATGTTTGGAATATTTCAGTAGCGGTTATTTTTTATTTATTTATTGTTATTGTTATTGTTGGAATAACAACCGGATCTGATTCCAGTCCATTTTAGTGCATCACAACTAGACTGGAAACCGCAGGTAACAATGGCGGCGAATAAAATAGATGGGAGCAAAGCAAATAGATTTTATTTTAAAAACAGTATTGCATCAGAAATTTAATTTCGTTCATTGACGAGTGTCAATTTCTATTTATTCACGAAAAATATAAAAAAAATGAAGTCACGTGTGGAAAAAGTCAAGGTTATTATAGAAGCCTGATGCCAGACATTTTACTCATGTTTACTCATGTTTACAGACAGAATAATGTTCAGATAAAGTTCACCAATCAGAACGAAAATAGAAATTCGATAAAGGAAAGTGAATAAATGAAACGTGTTGCTACAATTTAATGTATTTGTGTTTGGGTTCATATTTCAAAGAAATCTTAAGGAAAAATTGCTTAGATAATCCGCAGCCAGTTGGCGCTGCGATCAAAATGTGTACTATACTATACAGAAAGAAATAAACATCCGGGTACTGTGCCAATGTTATTATCACGTTCCTGGCATGGTTCGTATGTCAAGCATCGGCATCATTGGATGCCGTTCGGGTCCAAAGTCTTGTTGACGACCTCCACTCGATATTTAAACCCAGCATTTAATATTTTATATTTATTTCTCACTATTCATTCAACATGGTAAGTTCGCGACTCCCAATCGACCATTGACCCAAACCCAGAGAATAAATTAAAAGTAAATTATATTTCTTTGTTCCGATTTATAATTGTTTTTATTATTTTATTCTAAATTCTAGACTTCATTGCAAATTTTATCAAATCGCTATCACGGGAAAGTGGAATTTGAACAAATAAAATCGGACGAAAATGGATGCGAAACCGACAGTTCTCGATGTCACCACCACCCGGAATCGAGTGCTTATCTCTCGCTAATCCAACGGATTAACGAACACGTCGACGCCGGAGAAAAATTCTTTTCTCTCGAATTTTTTCCGCCAAGAACCAACGGTGGTGCGGTTAATTTACTTACCCGGTATGCTATATAAATAAATTTTATCTAATGAAAAAGAATGTTGTTTGTTTGTTACAACTTCTGGCTACGTCATACGGTTGCTAGCGCCATCTGATGGCGACTGAAAACTAAAATGGATGCTCGATTTACGCATTCAACTGTGAAATTGCTTCGTTTTTATTAATAGAGGCTTCAAAAAATTCTGAAAGAAGGCTAATCCTGTTCAGAATAGAATTCCCAAACAGCCTGTATATTTTTCTTTTAGATTTGGTTGAGGAAAAGTAAATTTTTCTTCGATTTTCGTTGCGATTTGAAGCAATACAAAAGCGTTTATGCAAAAAAATGTAATTTTTTTATATTTACCTGTTACTTATTTGTTTATTTATTTTTAGATTGAATCGTATGCGAGTTGGAGGACCCCTATTTTGTGACATAACATGGCATCCTGCGGGCAACCCTGGTGGGGACTCGGAAACGAGTTCGATCACCATAGCGAGCGCATCGCTCAATTATTGCGGCCTGGAAACCATGTTGCATTTGACGTGTGTCAATCAAACGAAAAGCGAAATTCATATGCACTTGACGCGAGCTAAAGAGTTGGGAATTCGAAATATTCTTGCGTTGAGAGGCGATTTACCGAAGGACGGGCGGTGGACGCCGGGGAAATGCGGCTTTGTGTATGCTCTGGATTTGGTCAAATTCATTCGCAAGGAATTTGGCAATTATTTTGTCATTTGTGTCGCAGGTAAAATTTTTATTTTTTCTAATTATTTTAATTTATGTATTTTTAAATTTTTTTTATTTTGGCAGGATATCCGACCGGGCACCCTGATGCAGCGTCCTATGTCGAAGATTTGCAGCATTTGAAAGAGAAAGTGGATGCTGGTGCTGATTTTATTATTTCACAAATGTTTTTTAAAGCTAATCGGTTTGCCCAGTTCGTCAGAGATTGTCGTCTCATCGGTATAAAAGTTCCAATTATCCCTGGCATCATGCCAATTCAAGTATGACTTTGATTGCTGTGTAAATAGATGGTTTTTGTGTTTTGCAAACGACTGAATTACCGAAAAAATTCAAAATAACAAGAAAATAATCAATTTTTCAATTAAATTTGCATTATTTTAAGCCCAAAATTGAAATTTTTATGCATAAAATTGCACTTTTTAGCTCAAAATTCCATAAAATTGCACTTTTTAGCTCAAAATTGCATAAAATTGCACTTTTTAGCTCAAAATTGCATAAAATTGCACTTTTTAGCTCAAAATTGCATAAAATTACACTTTTTATGCATGAAATTACACTTTTTATGAGAAAAAATGCAGAAAAATGTCCCGGCATGTTAGCAAAACGCAAAATCTGGTCTACAATCACAAAAATAAACGGCCAAAAATTGATTATAGGGTTCCGATTCGTTGCGTCAAATCGTTAAACTAGCCAAACTCGAAGTCCCCCAAGAAATAATCGACGACCTGACCATGTTGAAGGACAACAACGAAGATATTCGTAACTACGGCATCGAACACGCGGTCAATTTGATCAGCGAGTTGTTCGACTTGGGAATAGCACCGGGCGTTCACATTTACACTTTGAACCGTGAAGTCGCCGCCACCACAGTCCTCGAACGCCTCGGTTTGTGGTGCAAGGAACCCTACCGCCCGTTGCCGTGGAAACTTGCCGCAAACTACAAACGATGTCGCGAAGACGTGCGCCCAATATTTTGGTCGGCGAGGCCCGAGAGTTATATTTACCGCACCAGACATTGGGACGAATTCCCGAACGGGCGTTGGGGCGATTCAGAGTCCCCGGCGTTCGGGGAACTCAAGGATTATTATTTATTCTTTATGGCCAATCACAGCTCGGAGAAGGCACGCCTGCAAATGTGGGGCGAGGAATTGACGTGTGAACAAGACGTGTGGGATGTTTTTCATTCGTATATATCGGGAGAATGCAACAAAAATGGAATCAAAGTAAACAAAACAAACTTTATTTATTTATTTATTTATATTTTTATTAATTAATTTATTAATTTTTGCTAATTTATTAATTTATTTGTTAATTTATTAATTTATTTGTTAATTTATTAATTTATTTGTTAATTTATTAATTTATTTGCTAATTTATTAATTTATTTGCTAATTTATTTGTTAATGTATTAATTTATTTGTTAATTTATTAATTTATTTGTTAATTTATTAATTTATTTGTTTATTAATTTATTTGTTTATTTATTAATTTATTTGTTTATTTATTGAATTATTAATTTTTGGGCAATTGATTAATTTTTGATTGATTGATTATTTAACTATTTTATTAATTTACTAATTTGTTTGTTTGTTTGTTTCTTTATTGAAGGTGACTACAACAGCATGGAATGTGGAGGAATTGAGTGCCGAGACGTATTTATTGCAGAATAAGTTGAGCACTGTGAATAAACGTGGTGCGCTCACTATAAACTCTCAGCCGAATGTGAATGGGATTTCATCAACGGATAGCGTGCTAGGATGGGGATTTCCTGGTGGTTATGTTTACCAAAAAGTAAATTGTATTTTTTATATTAATAGATATTCACTGGGGTTGTTTTGATACATAAGGGAAGCACTTCTCCACCTAACAATGCATTTTTCATGTAAATTATGCATTTTTTCATGTAAATTATGCATTTTTTCATGTAAATTATGCATTTTTTCATGTAAATTATGCATTTTTTCATGTAAATTATGCTTTTTTTCATGTAAATTATGCATTTTTTATGTAAATTATGCATTTTTTATGTAAATTATGTATTTTTTCATGTAAATTATGCTTTTTGTGATGAAAAATACACAATTTAGTTGATTCCCATTTCCCATTCAATCTTATCTAGGCTTACCTAGAGTTTTTTGCGTGCAAACAATACGTGACTGCCTTACGACAAATTCTGCCCAAATACAGCCAAGTTAATTACCACATCATCAACAGCAGTGTAAGCAAATTCTTACATTTTTAATTACCGTATTCGAAATAAAATTTTTTTTTAAAAATTTAATTCATTTATATTATAGGGCAATGAAAACTATACAAATTCCCACAGACACAAACCAGTCGCGGTCACGTGGGGCGTTTTTCCCGGCAAAGAGATCATACAACCCACCGTAGTTGACCCAGTCAGTTTCAAAGCGTGGAAGGTAAGAAAATACAATAAAACAAGCAACTGTTGCCATGCAACGACGCCATCTTGTTTGTCTTCCCGCAGGACGAAGCCTTCGCGTTATGGAAGGAACAATGGGGCAAATTGTACGACGATAACTCGCAGTCGAGAAAAATTATTAATCACATCCACGACACCTACTGCTTAGTCAATTTGGTAGATAATGACTATCCGAAGGAGAGTTGTTTGTGGAACATTCTCGAGGAGATGTTTGAGCTTTCGAGCGGACATGTTGTCGGTGCTATCACTAACGAGGAATTTATCTGATAAAATGGCCGAAAATGTTTGTTTTGATTTTTTGGTGTATTTTTATTGTCCGTTGCTGTAAATCCTGTGGAACTGGAATTGCTCGTTTTGTTTTACATTTTATTTTATGTTTTAAAAAATGGTTTCGTTATTTCACAGTAATAAATACTATTTTAATTGTAAATATTGCCACTAGATGGCGATTGTCATCCGTTCACCAATGGCCGCCACCTTGAGCAATGGAAAAATTTCATTTTTTGAACCGAAAATTCATTTTTAAATTAAAAACAATAAATTTTTCACTAAAAGCATCTAAATTTTGTCTAAAACCATCGAATCTTTGGAAAAAACAAACATAAAACTGCAACTTTGTGCGATATATCGATTCGCGGTTGCAGTTAAATGCAGTGCCATTGTTAATCCAGCCCACCATAATGCAGGATTCAGTTATTAAAATGGTGTGTCAAATGTTTATTTCGTTGTTGCATACCATTTTGGTATTTCATCAGCACCTGCATCTTGTTTACAAATCCTTTGACCACCGTGAAGTGCTGTAACATAAATCAACAGCACACAGTGTACTTTGCACCACCGAAGTAAAGTCAACTTGTGACTCCTTCTCAAAGCTCCATCAGTTTCAGGTCTGGACCAAGCGACTGGTAAGATGGTACAACGTCAATTTTGATCTTTTCTCCCATTCTCCGTTTGTTTTGCTATCTAAAGTTTGCTTTATCGTTAGAAAACACAATTATTCCTTTGACGACTTCAAAAAGCTGTGCGAATTGCGTTTTTCATTGTTTGATCGTTGTGTCTAAACAGTCGAAAATGTGCGACGACGATACATCTGCTTTAATTCTTGATATTGGATCAGCAAGCGTCAAAGCTGGGTTTGCTGGTGACGACGCTCCGCGATTCATTTTTCCGTCCGTAGTTGGACGACCCGCCCGCCTGGCGGTAAATATTCACCAAAAAAAAATTTTATAATTTTTTAAAATAATTTTTCTTTAAATTTTTTCAAGTTTCCTATGATCCGATCAGGCGCAAAAGACTGTTATGTGGGGGACGACGTGCAAAGCAAACGTGGTATTTTGGCATTGAAATATCCGATTAAACGCGGAATTGTGACCAACTGGGACGACATGGAACAAATATGGCAGCACACTTTCTACAATGAACTTATTGTTTCACCGGAAGAGCGTCCTGTGTTGCTTACGGAAGCCCCTTTGAACCCAAAAATACACAGGGAGAAATTGACCGAGGTTGTCACCCTCGTTGCGCCCAATTGTTTTTTATTGGTTAAAATCGATTATTTTTATTTTTAGATCATGTTTGAAACGTATAAAACTCCCGCAATGTACATCGCACTTCAAGCCGTGTTGGCTATGTACTCGAGCGGGCGTACTACTGGAATTGTTACGGAGAACGGAGATGGCGTATCGCAGACAATGCCAATTTACGAAGGTTATGCGATAGCTGATGCTGTTGTTCGGACCGATTTGTCCGGTTCGGAATTAACTGATTATCTCAGAGAACTTTTAATTGAACGAGGATTGGATTTTGCAAAAACGGGTTCGTAAAAGATTTTTAGTTCACAGTTGACATCGTCAGATGGCGATACGGTCGTGACGGCGCTCTTCAAATGGCCGCTGACATTACTCGTTCTATCTATATTTTCGTTTTTACCCATGGAATACAAGATTGATAAAAATTAATAGAATATTTTCGTAAATAGCTGGCCGAGAGGTTATCCGCGGTATCAAAGAAAAACTGTGTTATGTCGCGGTTGATTTTGAACACGAAATGGTTTCGTCAAGTTCCTTGGAGAAATCGTATGAATATGAATTACCTGACGGCAATGTAATTACCATCGGAAATGAAGCTTTTCGTTGTCCGGAAGCTTTATTCCAACCATCTCTTGTAGGTAAATAATAAGGATAATTTGTCAACACAATAGTGCAGGGCTGATCCAGAAAACTTACAAGGCGGGTGGCCATTTTGGATCAATTTTTCACACAAAAATCGAATGATTTTGGCCAAAAATGAATTATTGGTCCAGAAAAATGAAATATTGGTCCACAATATGAATTATTGTCCATAAAATGAATTATCGGTCCAAAAAATGAATTATCGGTCCAAAAAATGAATTATTGGTCCACAAAATGAATTATCGGTCCAAAAAATGAATTATCGGTTCAAAAAATGAATTATCGGTTCAAAAAATGAATTATCGGTCCACAAAATGAATTATCGGTCCAAAAAATGAATTATCGGTTAAAAAAATGAATTATCGGTTCAAAAAATGAATTATCGGTCCAAAAAATGAATTATCGGTCCAAAAAATTAATTATCGGTCCAAAAAATGAATTATTGGTCTGAAAAATGGAAATTTTTCCGTTACTCACGGAGTCACGGGAGTGGTCATGGCCCCCAAGGCTCCTGGGTTTGCGCCTGCAAATCTGCAATAATGGCCACATTTGTGCAGTAATTGGTAGTAACGGAATTAATCGAATCATTTTTTCATTTTCCTAGGCGTGTGGTCTGGTGGTATTCATGAAAACATTTATAAATCAATTTCTTTGAGCCCTGTTGCAAATCACAGGGATTTATACTCGAATATTGTGTTATCCGGTGGTAGTAGTATGTACCCTGGAATTGCTGACCGATTGCAGAAGGAAATGACTTGTCTGGCACCAGCTGCGATGCCCATCAAGATCACTGCGGGAGCGGAACGGAATATTTCAGTGTGGGTCGGTGGATCCATTTTGGCTTCTTTGTCCACTTTTAAACAAATGTGGATCACCAAAGCGCAATATGACGAATCGGGCACTAGCATTGTTCACAAGAAATGCTTTTAGTGTGTTAAAAATGTATAATTATTCAATAATTATTCCATAATTATTCAATTACTATTTTCAATTTATTTCTTTTTGTTTTTTTTCATTCGAGATAAATAAAAAACTATTTTACAGTCCTATAGTAACAATATATGAAGTTGTTCAAAACTATTTTGATTTAAGACTTTTGTATTTCAGCATTTATAGTTGAATCGCATGCGCGTTGGCTGCAATGCTGATCGGCTTCACGACGTAGCTCGTTCCTTATTGCGGCGGCATTCACGCACTGTGGTTTGGTAAACGGCTTTGGATAGTGGAGTTCATAAGTAAAATAAGGCTTTACAAGTTTTAAAATTGCTAAAAAACTTCATGGTTAAATTGATACTAGCTGCATGGTCACACTCAACAACACAAAATTGGGGTCTTGGTGGACCGTGTCCACCAAGCTGTCAGCAACATGACATGGTGACTAAACTTTCAGGAACTGGCACATAGATGTGGTGGGTCTTGGGTTTTATAGATTCCCTGACTCACAATCCCAGAGTGCACTTTTGGATTAGTAAAGGGGCCCTCTGGATTGGGTCAGCCTCCCTATCCTTAATCCTTTAATCCCTGGTGCCCACCATTTACTGGTTCATGTGCCCTCTGGTGTGAGTTTGGAATGTGTAGGGTCTTTGTGGGTGGCTTCTCTGCCTTCCTCACTATGCTACAGTAGTCTAAATCTCAGGGCCTCACTCACAAATTAAGAAAAATTGATCATAATTTTCTTTCCATTTCAAATCAATATTATTTTGATCGGTTGAGTGTTGACGCGGGCTCCTAAATTAGCAAGTAGCCCATCGACCAGTGCCTACTGTGCCTAATTGTTAATCTAGCACTGGTTAAATAAACAGGTAATGCGGCCCACCATAATGCAGGATTCAATTAAAATGGTGTGCCAAATGTTTATTTCATTGTTACATACCATTTTAGTATTTCAACGTCACCTGCATCTTGTTTAAAAATTCTTTGACCACCATGAAGTGTTGTAACATGAGTCAACAGCACACAGTGTACTTTGCACCACCAAAGCAAAGTAAAACTTGTGACTCCTTCTCAAAGCTCCATCAGTTTTAGGTCTGGACCAAGCGACTGGTAAGACGGTATAACGTCAATTTTGATCTTATATCCCATTCTCCAGCCATGAGACTGTTATATCTCCGTTAGCACTAATTTAAATATTTGTTTTGCTATCTAAAGTTTGCTTTATCGTAATTAGAAAACACAATTATTCCTTTGACAACTTCAAACAGCTTTGCCTTTTTTCATTATTTGATCTTTGTGTTTAAACAGTCGAAAATGTGCGACGGCGAAACATCCGCTTTAGTTCTTGATATTGGATCAGCAAGTTTCAAAGCTGGATTTGCTGGTGAAGGCGCTCCGTCCGTAGTTGGACGACCCACCCACCTGGCGGTAAATATTCACCAAAAATAAATTTAATATTTTTTTAAAGGAATTTTTGTTTAAATTTTTAAAGTTTTCTATAATCGGATCAGGCGCAAAAGACTGTTATGTGGGGGACGACGTGCAAAGCAAACGTGGGATTTTGGCATTGAAATATCCGATTAAACGCGGAATTGTGACCAACTGGGACGACATGGAACAAATATGCCAGCACACTTTCTACAATGAACTTAAGGTT
>JAQIXU010001271.1:0-18901 GCA_034701245.1 Strigamia transsilvanica | reverse complement strand
TAAATCAAAAATCATTATAAATCCTTGTAAATCAAAAATCATTATAAATCCTTGTAAATCAAAAATCATTATAAATCCTTGTAAATCAAAAATCATTATAAATCTTTGCAAATCAAAAATCAATAGAAATCCTTAGAACTCAACAGAAATCCTCGTAAAACTAAAGAAATCCTTGTAAATCAACGTATAAATAAACCGAAATCCGTGAAAATACGTAGAAATCTTTAATAAAATCTGTAGAAAAATATTTTTTTTAACACTTCTGAAATTAATGCAGCTCTGCGAATCACCATATGGAATTTGTAAATCTCGTCCCAATTTTGCTGACGGTTGGCTCCCTTAGCACCCCTCCTCTTTTCTGTCTAAAAACAGAATTGCTCCTTGCGCATGTTCAGCTAGATCATAAGAGCATTGAAATAAATGTGCAAAATATACCTTTCCATCTTTTACTGCCTCTCCATTCTAAGCATTCCAACTTCGTCTTCGCTTTTCAAAACAAACTAGAACACAGTACTCTTTCCAATTCCGCAACCAATAACTCAATTTTTGCTGGAGAACTCCTACAGAATCGCATTTTAAAATAATTTTAAAAAATAAAAAAGAAAAGAAAAGAAAAAAGAAAAACAATATTTCTATTTTTAAATTTCGATTGTGAGACCATTTCATGATATAAACAAACACGAAGCGAAAATGTCTGCCATCAAATCAAATTGAGGGAGAAAAAATTACCCTTAGTCTCGCTAGGAGCCAGTTTGCCGCCCTACTGACGACTCATTAGCATGTGAATGGGGATAGCAATGAGAGCTTCTACCCCAACTGCCTTCTCTTTGCTAAAGAAAAGAAGGGAGAAACGCACTTTAATTAGAACCACGCAGACACGCGACTTCAATCAAGCGCGCGTTGCCGCTCTTCACAGAGCCGCGCATGCGTACTTATCACCCTCCATATCATCTTCGTATTCTTCTCCATTGCCCGCAGCACGCGCTTAGCACTTCAGTTCCGGTCGCGAACATAAGATCCCAACAAATTGTTTGCAAGTTTCAATTGAAAAGTTTCCAATTCACACCCCATTCGCTTAAATCAATCAACTCGGCACTCGCTATCATTTTCCTCCTACTTTGCACATACATTCGTTTTGTTTCAGCTATAAAAAGAAAATAAATCAATTTTAAAAATAAAAAAAAATAAAAAAAATAAAAAATTGGCTACCGATCAATTGGAATAAATTTCTCCCTCTCAGATTTCATTTTGACTTATGGTGAAAACTTCACGCACAAAAAAAGCAGAAAAAGAGAAAAAACATCCCAAAAATACGTTTTTCTTTCACAGCATGCATCTGTTCTTGCATTTTATGCACGTGCGCCCTTTACGCCTTCTCTGCTTTGGCAAAAGGATCAAGAAAAAAAGAAGAAAGCACTTCTTCAAAGACATTATTTGATGAGTCACCACAGCTCGCAGGCAAACATCGAGCGATTACATGTTGGGCGCTGGGTGACCCTGATGAATGTCTAATCATCCCTTTTCCTACCTGCGGCTCTTTGCCAGCTCTGTTATTACCATACAAGTTCTCCTTGTCTAATAAACCTGCACACCGAACGCAAAAATTCGAGATGCTAACTTCCTCTCTGATTAGATTTTGCTACCATTTTTCCAAAAACAGGATGTTGTTTGCTTCTCCACCCGATCAATCCATCTTTTCTTCCAAAGCGCTACTTGGGATTAACCCCTTTTTCCCAGCCTGTTCAAAAAGAAATACATCAAAAAAATAAAAAAATAAAATAAAAAATAAATGCGAAATCACGTGACCGCGGTGTGAAAAAAGGTTTTCTTATCGTGTGTATTCAATGCGTGTCTATTCAATACGGGATGAAAATATTGAAAAATGCCAACAGCGTAAACAAATCATGTACCATCATGTGTTTTATCAGTTACCCTAGCTACAAAGACGTCGATATTGGTTAAAATAAATTGTTTTCAGCGAGGCAAAATCGATATTTCGCTCTTTCTCTCGCTCGTAGTAAGCACGACGGTCGGATTAATAGCAATACCTAAATTAAATTGCCAAAAAAAAATGCACCACTTTTATTTATATCCACTTTTCCTTTTTTTAAATTTAAATTAATTCATCATTCATTTTTTTTCCCTTTCAAAAAATCTTCTCGTAATTCCCCTCCCCATCCATTGACGCTTATATATTTTTATCCCACAGGTGGGTGGAATTCCCAGCATCCTCCACACTCATTTTTTTTCCCTCAGATTCTATTCCAAGGTCACGGTCACCCTTCTTGGCACGTGTGCGATTGAACGAAACGGGAAAAGTAATAGAAAAGGAAGAGAAAATTTGCCAAATGCTTAACACGATTATTTTCGGACCATCAAGTAAACCTGAAACTGATCCTGTTCGAACAGAAATAAAAACCTTAACTAAACTATAATGAAAACATGATGAAACTATTTATCATTCGCTCAAGTGCTGTAATCTTGTCATACTCACTTAAACCGTTAATGCTGGACAGACGCGCACTTAGTTAGAATATAATAAAGCATGAATTCCGATTACTTATTTTTATTTTCATGCGCTTTAACGATTTATAAATTGTCATTGTTTCTCAGTAACTAAAAACAATTACCGCTATTAAATGCGCAAATTTGATTTATTCCACCTATAATAAAACTTAACCCGTCAGACGGTTAACGTTTTAGTTAAGGCCGAATGTTTTTATTAACATAAAATTTAATCAATAAAATTTAATAATGTGTGCACATAAAATACTCGAGATGAATCGGATCTTTATATGATTTCTTCAATGTTTGCGTTTAAATTTTAAATGGAAAGTAATTGAAAAAAAATATTCAAAACTTTCTTATTGATTGAAATTATGAATTATAAATATTATTAAATTTTTATACGCAATGCATAGAAAAAAGACGAAAGTTAAATTACACATCGTTCCAATCCGCCAGCCAAACAATGCATTTTTAAAAACCATCATTCTAAAAATTTTAGCTAAAATCATAAATTCCCAATTAGATTTATTTCCAAACTTTCCCTCTCTCCCTTCGCGTCAACTATTAAAAACAAAAAAAAACGTGCATATTTTTCCACTCCATTTTATGTACTCACAATAATTACAAAATCATAACTAACCTCCAACACCCCACCCAACCCAACACATATATAACTAAAACGCTCCCGCAAAGGTAAAAACCAACTATAAAAGTAATTACACGCAATAAAATCACTTTTATACTAATAAAATATACAAAAGACGGAAAGAAATAAAAATAAAAATATATTTTTTTTTTTTAAATAATTTAAAAAAATCCTCATTAGTATAAATTATCTTTTTCACGAATCAGAATGAACGCAATGATGTACACAAGATATAAATAAAGGGAAAAAATGCAAAAGAGATAAATTTTAAAAAAGAACATAGGAAATGGAACCTCCTGGTTCGAATCCCTTTGTTACATAATAATTCTTGTTTGCTAGCCAAGCTGGCGATCCTACAAGCGGAATATCTATAGGCGGCATGCACACTGCAGTCAGCAGATGGCTAACCTTGAACTTGCACGCACGGCTTGCCTCGCTAACGTCATATCATTCTATAGCCATTAGTAACTCCGTACATCTGTATAGAAAACTCGATGTAAAAAGGTGGTACAAAAACGCATTAAAAAAAAGAATGAAAGGAGAAGGAAAATTCCCCACGTCACATACTTTTTCAGTGAACTATGTGGAATTCTTAGTGACATACATAACAATTTAATTTATGTAATATCCTCTGGCAAGAGGATAAAAGATAAACATTTCTGTTTGCACTATAATTCATTCCCTACAATCAACACTTGTGTCAAACCATTGACTAAAACTGTTTCGCTTTAATTAGAGATGATTTCAATTAGAAAAGTCAATTTTTTTGCAATTAAACTACAGAATAAATGCGGACAAATTTTCCGTTTCGGGTTTCGTGGGTGGACAAGCACGAGCAAGGAGTTCTCCATCCACCCGCAACATTAGGTTGCCTTTTAGACTCCAGTTACAAATCCCAGCTGTACAAAGAAAAGCTTGTTTCTGCCCTGCGCTTTCATCAGATCAAATCGTTCGCGCATGCGTGTGTATCGATGATATAGCATTCTGGTCTCCATGTTGAACATATCAAGATAACAACAACAAAAAATCGAAACTTATTAAAAAGAAGGGGAGAAAAAAATTATTGTACTTTTTTTTTTCGCCCTTATGCGACTCGAATTAAGCTTGTCCATTGGGCGTGTACGATTTTCCAACTTCTTACTCGACCACCTCCCATTTCATTGACCAGCATCGGTCCTCGCGCTCGATGGGAAATGGTCGCTAAATATAGCAGTCTCGTACAGCAACCGCGCAACAGAAGGGAATCGAGAATGGAGAAAGGTAAAGATAGAAAGAGCGAGCGAGAAACATGTCAAAGGTGCTCTTTTCAAAAGGCACAAATTAGCTCTTAATTTGTTACAAGCCTCGATTCAGTGCGGGATTTAAATTGATGAAAGCGGTAAAACAACACGAAAAAAACTGCACTTTTGTATTTATTTATTTTTATTTTTTTTTAAAATAAATAAATTTGAGAAAAAAAAAATTAAATAAATAAAAAAATCGAACGATAAATGTGTTTAACGACATGGGCTTTGGAAAAGCACACTCAATGGCAATTCCATTAACAATCTTCTTGCGCCTTTCTCTCAGCCTTGGTTGAAAATTTATGGAAGTGGCCTGACATTTTAATCTAGCGAGCTCAAACGCCGAGCATAAACGCCCAACCCAAGCAGCAGGAAAGCTGAACGACCATTATCAAAGACGACTCATCCCCACCTCGCATCGGCGTCCATTTCCCTGCAAAAATCCTTCACCAAGGTGCGTGAATCCTCAGCAAAACACGTGATATTTAAATGTCAAAAAATAATAAAATAATAATAGTAATAATAAAATTTCCCAATTTTTCCCGAACATTTATTAAATTTTATACACAACTTTTAAATTTTTAACTTAAAAACATGTCAGTCCTTTTTGCAATATTATTACACATGCAATGTTAAGCTTATGTATAATGCATATATCGATATAGATACTCTAGTCGAGTTACCACCTCGCGTGACAGCAAAAATTACATTTCTATATAATTCAACGTGGAAATATGAATAAAACCCGTCATCCTTCACTCGATATCAAAGTCGATATTTCATTGTCAAATCAAAAATTAACTAAATAAGAGCTCCATTATAAAAACGGGAAATGAGAACCCCAACCCTCTCCCCGCTGCCATTCCTCCCTTCCAAATATTGAACGCCGTCATCTTATCGGTTATACTAGAGTACACCGAGAAAGAGTGAGTGAGAGAGAGAGAGAGAGAGAGAGAGAGAAAGAGAGAGAGAGCGAGAGGGGAAAAAAAAATCAATTTTGGGTGAGCAATATTCGTAGAAACTTCATTAATGTCATCATAACGTCAAATTGGGAGAAGAGGAAAATGTTGGGAGGGCGGAAACGTGTATAAATTATCGAATGAAACATTAGTAAAATATGAAAATAAAATTAAATTACTTTTCCCATTACAACTTAAAAGATATAATAAAATGACTCCTATTGAAAATAAAAAAATAAAAAAAATAAAAACTAAATAAACAAAAATTAAATTTAAAAAACATTTCTTATCAATTATATAAAATAAATATTGTCCGCCATTTGTGTGTTTTTCAAACACAGGTTTGCGTGACTAAATTCAATTAACGCCGCCATAAAGAAAGGCGAAATGTGTGAATTATTTGCCTCAATAGACACCAGTGTAAAAATCATAAAATTAAACGAAAAGTCAAATAAGTCGTTCAACATCGTTGTCTCCTCGTGTGCTCTAGAGAGATAACACCTTTAATGTGACAATCAAGGTCACAGCCCCTCCCAACCCCCCCTCATCATCATCATCATCACCACCACCGAAACAGGAAGTGCGCACGCTAAATAATGGCCGCTATTCAAATGGAAAATTAAAGCCTCCATATATTCAAAACCGTTTCACCGAGATTAATCTATCAATATTTCACAATCGAATCGATAAAAAGCAAGAAATAAAATCGGAATAATGCAAAAATAAAAAAAATAAAAATAACAAGCTCAAAGTATGTGCTCAATGCCACGATAATCATCTGACGTGATACTGACAACTTTCCAAACTAGGTGCAGAGACAAGTGGGAATTTCCTACCTTCACTCCTATCACGCTAAGAAACTACCATTAAAACCCATTCACATCACCCCTAACTGTTGTTAAGTGCATTGCTTGCAAACCTTCTCCCTTCCCATCGACTACAGATATTTTTTTTTCCAGGTATACATTTTAGAAGCTTCATGCAAAGCAATTGAATTGCATTTTCATTGCGTGCACTGTGGAAATATCAATTTTTTTCTTTCTTTTTCAATAATTTAAAACTAAAATAATTCGATATTTTTCTATAAAAATTTTAAATGCTCAATTTGCATTATGAAGAAAACAAAAACAGCAAATAAAATTACAATAGAAAAATAAGGCAATAAAAATTCATCAAGTTTGTTTAATGATACAAATTTAACGTATATTAAATGACACCATTTTTACAGGTTAAAAGAACAAAAATTAACAGCTGCTCGATGCATTCATATGCAAAAACGTGTGTGATGTATATTCGCTCCCATCTGATACTGAACGTGGTCAGCAACAGAAGCGGAAACGGTATTATGATTCAACAGCTAACAGAGGAATAAATCTAAGTGGAAAATGGGGAAAAAGGGAATAATGAGTAAAGGGCGGATATGACATAAAGCACAGGGTGTGGCATCAAGGGGAATGTAATAAAACAAACAAAATGTTTCCCTCTTTCCCTCACACCCTACGTGTCATTATCAACATCCCCCATAATCCCTCCTGCATTACATCATCGTGACACACACATGGCCTTAATAACGTTTGCTCGCACCAACGTGTTCAATGCACACCAAATAGGATTTAACCTATCATCTAAAAATCATTTCCAAATCAAACCACTTTCCATAAAATCTAAATAAATAAAACATCGAAAGAAAGAAAGAAAGAAAATAAATAAATAAATAAATAAATAAATAAATAAATAAATAAATAAAAAATGGAAGCCGCAAGATAACCAGTCCCACCACAAAACCCTGGTCGACCTTGATGCTGACTTGGGGTTGCAAGTGGAAAAAAGAAGAGAAATGTCAGACAACAGACCATTTCTCTTGCTCCCTCGAAGCCCCTCCTCTCCCCTTAGTCCCTCGGCTCCCCCTTGGCGTCTGTCTGTTTCTTCCCACCTTATCCAACTCAACCTGCAACACTAGAGTCAGACAAGGAATCTGCATTTTCAACCACCCTTAGGCATGCTGTGTTGATTTTCAGTCTCGTCTATGCTCAGCCACATGGCTTTCGCTTTGACTCTCTCCATCAACATCAAACTCCGTTGGTGGTTGGCAACTTGAAAATGGCACAGCAAAAGCCAACCTTCTTTTTTCTCTCTCTCCTAATTAATTATTCACCATTTCATGTTGATGAGATGAGAGCTAACCTGTATTTGATCGTTCGAAACAAGATTCGAGATAAGTTTCCTTCACTCTCCATTAAAGGTGTCAACGGGTTACAACTTTTTGCCCACTATTTTGCAGTTCACGTCACGCGTGTTGTGTATGTTGCAAGGCAAGCACAGCGCACAGGTAGACGTAGTACACATTAAATAAAAAAGAGAAAAAAGAAGAAAAAAAAGTAACCTCGAATGTTGTTGCTTTCTAGTCACGTTTGAAAATCAGTTGCTTTTCTTTTCTCTTACACAAGCTCAGTAGGACCATGTTCTTTCTACTGTTTATCTACCTCACAATGTTAAAGGGTTGCCATTGGTAACCCTGTATTTGTCTTTTTCTCCACCCCCAATTTCTTTCTTTAATGTTGCCCGTTTGCACAGCGTGATCAATATTTTCCAAATTCTCCCATTACAACTCCAGCCCCAAACTTGCAAACCAGCAATCCCATACTTTCAAGTTCACATTAGCCCAGCATTCATTCTACACGCACACATACATACATATTTATTTTTATTTTTTAAGTATTCTTTTCCTTATTACACTGCGTGAACAACAGGTAAATGAAAAACAAAACAAAACAGAAAAATAATAAAACAAAATAAAATGGAAAATAAAAACCTACCTATTCTTCTCGAGCTCATTATGAGTGGTCCTGCTGCAAAAATACAAATTTATTCCAATTAATGAGCTGCTTGCATTAATTTAATGTAAAATAAATATTTTAAACCAATATCCCCAATACGATTTGTAATAAATTCTAATTTAATAACATGTGGAGCGAAAAAGTATATAGTTTCGAAAGAAATCATTAAAAGAGGACGGGGAAGGTGGAGTTTTAGTCGAGGTCTAGGCTACGCATTGGCAATGGACTTGGCCTCAGGTAACGATCAATATTAGGCCTAACCGTACGCCGAACGGACATTACATCTCCTGTCAAACTCTACATTATGTATGAGTTATACAGCAGTCGCTGGCATCAACATGATCCTCCCTCTCGCCCGTGTGTTTACCTTCATCGAACGATACATGCACTTTTGTTTACTTCATTTGCAATTAAATTAAAAGAGAATTGACATTCATGCGCAAACGTTGCGAGCACTTTGTTTCAAATACAGAGGTGGTTGCGCGAGCAAACGAGAGCTTTTGAATGTTTTAAGCGTCGAAACAGGAGGACGGACAACATGGCCGCCCACGACGACAACATGAGAAACCGACGCCTAAAAGCATGTTGCAAAACGCATCGTGCCTCTACTTGCACCAACCTTGCGTATTTCCACTTTGACGTGATCAAATGGATCAAACTGGTAATTGCATCACTCGCAATCGTTGTATTCACAACTGTTCTCTCACCTAATCAACTCGGAGCAATTAAAAAAAATTAATTAATCGACTTACCTACTACCCTGAGATTTTTTTGATTTAGCCCGTCTACGGTTGAGATCATCGGGCATAGGCATAGTTGAGGCGTATCCGTGCTCGGCCTCTGTAAAAAAAGTGGATATGTCAAAAACAGCTGATCCACACGGCGACCATGTTGTGTCAACGTGGCAGGCGCGAACGAGAGGTTTGCAGGCCGAGGTTGGCATCGGCCGCGGCAGCCGCACTCACCTCGCTCCCGTCGGTCCAAATACTCGGCAGCTTGCAACAATGCAGCAATACTCATTGTCGTTTGCGTGCTAATACCACGCTTTCACACACACAACGCGCGGTGGTCGTACGGGGCCCCGACAAATATCCCACTGGCCTCGCTGCGTTATAATCCAGCCCTGAATCGAGTTTGTTTTGCTTCTGTCATGCACGCTGCAGCCAGCAAACGAAAACACACCGGAATTTTCTCGGTATGACGTCAGGCCAAGTCGCTATTGGTTGCTTCGGAGCTGACGTCAAGGTTGATGTAAACGAAGCGGGGAGCGAGCGAGCCGAGTTTTGCCGAAGGTAAACCGACCAATGGCGACGTGGTTCTCAGATTCGGATTTGAACCATGTGCAAATCACGTGGTGTCCACACCCGCGCCGTAGCGGGGTTATGGGGGTGTTTGTGTATTTTTAAAAAGTGGCCGTTGATGATTCATTAGGAACTATTTGGATTCGTTGGGACCAGGATTTAGGTTTAAAAATAAATTACCTAATCACGTAGGGAAAAAAACTGATATTTGGTTTTCGGAGTACGTTTGATAACACATGATGTCATTCACCCAAAGGATTTCTAGATAAGATAAATATCTCAAAGTTGGCTTATTTTTCTTGTAAACATCAGCATTCGATAAATATGACAAAACGAACGTTCTATTTTTAAATTTATTTTTGTTTCTAATTTCAGAAATTTAATACTCTGCACACAACTGAAAATTCTCGTCTTTTGCTACGTGCTTCGACTGAGCGTTAGGCGCCATCTTTCGACAATTACTAAAATAAACAAACAAAATAATACGAAAAAATAATTTAGCATTTTTAAAAAAATAGCTCAGCTGTGTGAAAAACAGCCACAAGGTTGTTTTTTTTTTGTTTTTTACTTAGATAATTTACTGCAATTTTGCGTTTTTGGTGCCGATGTGCAGCAACCAAATGAAATAATTAATAGCGAGCTCATAAAGCAAACTTACAAAGCGATAAGACTTATCAATTCATAATCCTAGCGAGCCATAACATGTAGCGTTAATAAAGTTTCGTAAATTACAGACTAACATGACTTCAATTTATAAATGGCGTGTGTGTGTGTGTAAGATTAAAGTGATTTCCTATCCTTTAATCCAATTGACAAGATAAATGATGATTTTAATAGAGACCTTTCACTCTTTTAAACTCGCATTCACACACAAATCCAAAACAATAGATTGCGTTATTTTAAACCGACTTCCGGTTAAAAAGGAAGGATATGAATTCAGAAAATAAACACACACAAGATCCTTTTTCATCCACGAAGTACCACCCACAAAACAATAAAATGACTAATCAAAAAAAATTCTCAACATCAATTTCCAAATCGAATCTCTTAGCACAATAAATTCATATCACAATTCGGGATAAATTGCGATATTGAATTAATCACTAACCAAAATAAACCCTATTATCTTGACAGGCAGAAATCTCGTTAATTAAGTTGCTGTAATTACAAGTTTTTCGAACGTCGCTTTCGCTGATCTGCTCTGCTCTTCTTCTCCTACCCCATCGAGTCTCTTCTTGTGGTTTATGCTGCAGTAAATGTGTTTTTTTTATCTGTATTTTGACCAAAGCCATAGTGAAGAAATGTGAAGTGAGTTAATAGGGATCTGTCAGTTAGTTTCACTTTTATCAGACGAATTAGGAGCGTTTCTTAATCCCCTACTCTTGCCTCCTCTCTTAATGGTCGTTTGTCAATCACTGCCATCCGCACACGCACCCAATCCACTTTTGTCGAGCCCATTAAGGTATTTTACTCTGGCACGCACACCTTCCAAAGAAACAAATATACGCTCGCGCTCACTAATCATTTCACGCGGAGGAAAAAACGAATTTGTCACGAACTTCATTACACATCATCGACTGAATGAACAAAATGCAGAAATGCTCAACAACAAAAAAAATTCTTAAGTAATATAAACAAACTTCAGAGTTCTAGTTAGCAATGTGTGAAAAGGAAATGCAAAGTGGAGTGGTGGAACTTTAAATTTATTTTGAAAAATTAGAAAAGAAAAGGAGAAAAATAGTTTGCAGGCATGAGAAACATCGCACTTGCCAAGGATATGTGCGCTTGACTGATTTCCGAGCAAACCGAGGTCCTGATTGCATTTTGTGACAATTTTATCGGGTGACGAGTATGTGGCCTATCATGAAGACAGGAATGAACATGACACGTCAGAACGGATATCTGAAAACGCAATCCAAAAACAGATTGACTAAGGCTCTGTGCTGCAAATCAGAATCTTAATCTTAATACTTATAAGCAAAAATGTACAAAAATAATATAGAAAAAAATAATAATAATAAAATTAATCAATGAATAATTTTAAAAACACGTTTTATTGACCAAAAAAGAAGTTAAAACGGGAGTTTTTCCGTGTTTAGAACGGGTTAGGACAGGTTAAAGCAGATTAAAGCAGATTAAAGAGAAGTTTTGTTTGGTTTAGGGTGAAGAGCGTGGTATGCTATTTCCAAAACTAACACAGCCGTTGTCTTAATGTGTACAGTACTGCAAATTTGGTACGAAAATTGATTTCATGTATAAGTAAACATTAAACTATTGCATTAAGGAACTCGTGACTTTAAATAAATATGACTTCTGTGTACCAACTTATGAAATTTATTTAATATTTCCTTTTTTCTTCAAACATATCTGCTTTCGGAGGATTCAAGTACTTTGTTTTTTTCAAGCAGTCTATGGGGGTTAATTGAAAACACGAGACTAGAGGGTATTTGTAAAAAGCGATGTGGTTATACGTTCAGTTTCACCGAACAAACAAAACCGGCAAAACTCTTCAGCATAATGAATTTGGCATTTCCTGCGTCGTTCTTCTCTTATCTACTGGATCATTTGGAAAACTTCAATTCCAGTCCATCAATATTGACTGTGTTTGTTTTGTTCATTAGTGTGCAGTGCTGATGAATGCACCCGCATATGCACTTGCATTTAAAAGGTCATTTATAATGCCAACAAGATAGAGTCACATAAGGTCACGTTACTGTTGATGGTAAACAAATATAAGTTGACGTATCAACTTCAGTTGCATAACGCGCTCGTTGCATCAAAAAAATTCAAATTTGTGGGGAGTAGGAAAATAAGATAGCGGTTGTCACGCATGTTTTATATTTTCATTTTTTTTTTCGCTCGAAAGCGGCAATTGCTCAGAGTGTGAAAGATCGCACCACACCCAACATTGAGACCTTGGCAACCAAACTTGGCACCAAATCAACCTTCCTCCACCCAAGGTCTGTTAAAATTGGGAGAGAGCGAAGACGAGAATGTTCAGAAAGTGGAGAGAAGATGCAAATTGAAATACACCCAAAGCACGGCAGAGAAGCTACCTTGGTCAGTACAGATTTGGGGACCTGTTTCCGTGGTCATCATGGGTCAAGGGCATCTGAAATTAGCTCCACTTGATAAATCACGTAGGCAGTTCAGATAACTCGTTCTGCTCTTGGACCTTCAATTTTATGCTCATGTGAATCGAGAAAAACAATCCCAGAATTTGAAAATAACTAATTCCAAATTCACGTATAATTAAATTTAAGAATATTTTTCGTTTTTTTTTTTTTTATTTTTTATATTTTTCTTTGAGAATTAAACTTGACCTTTGAGATCATATTTCCTAGTAGAAGAAAAAATAATGTCTGCAAATAAAGATAACACAACATTCAACAGTTTTCAAGGACAAATGAACCTATAATTGTATTCAAGGGCCTATTAACAAGATGACGTAATGGCAATATATTCACATTTTATTAAGCATAAAAGTTAACAGGTGTTGAATTATAACTTTGAAATAAACACCGTGAAACACCGGCTGAGAAACAAATAACATGTTTATGATTGATTGTGCCAACATTGAAATACAAACATTTATGCTTAGTTTTTAGTTTATTTTTGTTTATTTATTAAAATTAATTAAAGTTTCTAGTATTCAGGTGAATTTCATGTGATAAAAGTTTCTGTTTTTGGTATAACCAGAACCACATGTAGGCCATGCTGCTCTTTTATCTTTCACGTTTCTAACTAGCTTACCTTGGCATACATTTTGTGCGACAAGACGGCAATGTAGATAACACAAGGGATACTTACTATTCATATTTATTAACACACATCACATTGTTCCATCTATCAATATACAGGTGGTGTCAATTAACTTTACAAAGAAACTAATAACCATAATTCTTTTAAAATCTCTATAGGGACTAATAAAAGTGTCTAATTTAATATTCCAGGTGTACCGCATATTTAAAAACAAGATATAGTTTTGTTTTTTATTTTTATTTAAAGGCCAAACAGTACCAAATTTCTGGTAGGGCTTATCTGATCGTTATCACGATTTTCATTTGATATTTTAATTTTTTTATTGGTTTTTCACAGCAGTGCTTTTTTTTAAAATAAAAAACTAAAAATTGTTTGATAAATTAAAGTCGAGTTTCTGAGCGATATTAACAATTTTTATACGGGAAAAATAATTTTTTCTTATGCGTTTGTCCATTTGGTTTTTCTCCAAAAAGTATACAAAAGTGTGGGAAAACACCTTTCATTTATGGTAGTACTTTTGTATTTTTATGTTTTCATATCAAATTTGAGTGGTAAGAAAACGCAGGTGCATTGAGATATCGGTGCCAGGAAGTTTTCTCAAAGAGAGATGAGTTTTGCACGCCTCAAGGGCACGCGCACCATACTCAGTCGCCAAGCATCCTCGTTCTGGTGCAAGTCACGTGACACGACAACCGCGAGAACAGATGAGAAAAACTGGCAGCCGCGATTTTGCCTCGGCTCAACGGTGTATTTCCGCTTTATAAGCCATGTGGAATCACTTCTGCCCAACTTTTAAATGAATTACGTCAAGTA
The DNA here is from genome assembly GCA_034701245.1 of Strigamia transsilvanica. Taxonomy (NCBI): domain Eukaryota; kingdom Metazoa; phylum Arthropoda; class Chilopoda; order Geophilomorpha; family Linotaeniidae; genus Strigamia; species Strigamia transsilvanica. The sequence continues at coordinate 4,792 of JAQIXU010001271.1, read as the reverse complement.
CTTAGCAGAGGTAACACGCCCTCATCGAAAGAAATTAAGTAATAGACCCGCAAAGCAAATAAAACGCTTAATCGGTAACTGGAATCGAATTTGTCGCCATATTGGAAGCGCTTCTCTGACGGCCATGTTTGACGGTTTTCTCTTGTGCAAGGGCCCTCGTTATAGTAACGGGTAATAAAAGTGATTGCCCTTTTGCAAATAAGAGCGGTGCACGAAAAATGCCGCAAAGATTTTCACTTTTCTTGGTTCCAATCGATAAAATGTGATGCACATCATTGTAAATAAATAAATTCTATTTGATTTTGTATTTTTTTTAATATTAAAAAATAAACAAATAAAATAAACAAATAAAATAATTTTCCAAATATTATTTTTAAGCGACCAATCTAAATTTGGATAGAGAAAATCTGAAAATTGGTCATGGTGGAACACTCGATAAAAACGCACAGGGTGTTTTAGGTAATTACAACCAAAACAAAAAAATAAAAGCAATTTATAATTATTTTTTTATATTTATCATTATTGTTATTTTCGTCCCCTTTTTGTACCAGTTGTCGGCCTTGGTGATGGATGTCGCCTTCTACAATCAGCTTTGCATGGAATCAAGGTAAACCAAACCAAACAGCTGTGTAATAAACCATGCCCAACCATTTATTTTCCTTTCAAGAAATATCAAGCTGTTGGAGAACTGGGAACAGCTACTGACACATTTAATGAATGCGGAAAGGTCACTCAACGACTTCCTTACGGTAACTTCCATTAACTCATGTCAATTTACTAATAAGACAATTAAATATTATAGATCACGTGACCCAAGAACGTCTTCTCGACTGTCTAAAGCCCTTCCATGGGCACGTAGAACAAGCAGCCCCAGTGTAAGCATGGCGCCATGGTAGTAACAATTAACCTTTTTATCAGTGCACTTGTTTGTAATTTCGGTTGCGTGGCCTAAGGAATGGTTTCATTATTCAAGTGGTGTTGGAGTCTTTGTTTTCTTTTCATTTTCAGTTACTCTGCCCTCAAGGTGGATGGTGAACGAATGTCTGATTTGGCTAGGAAGGGAATTGAGGTAGAAGCCAAGAGACGACGTGTGTTTATTAAGAGCGTTATATGCACACAATTTACTCCACCAGATTTCAAATTGGGTATTTACTATTCATATTTGATTAAAATGCAAAGAAATAGTTTCAAAAATCATTAAAATTTTTATTGTTTCAGAAGTTATCTGTGGTGGGGGATGTTACATCCGGAGCATAGTCAACGATATAGGAAAAAGTAAAATAAAAGGAAAAAAAAATTGGTTTGAGAATTTAATTGGCCAAATTTTGTTTACATGATTTTAAATTTTAATTCAGGTTTAGGCACCTGTGCGCACCAGAAACACTTAATTCGGCTAGAGCAAAAGCCGTTCGTGGTGTCAGAAACCCTGCATCTGGAGCAGTGTAATTTGCATAATGTGCTGAGTGCTATTCAAATGAGCTCGAAAAAAATAAATTGTTTTCCTTCTTCCCGAAAGAGAAGAGATTTATGGTAATTGTGGAGGAAGTTGTAAAAATAATATTCTGGTTTTAACTGAGTTGACATCTTATTATTATTTTTTTTTTTTGGCGAAATTGACTGCTTGTTTGTACAAACGAACGTCTAAAATAAAATGTTTTAGAAAAACTTGTTTATACAATTATTTTTTTTTGAATCCATAGAGTTAGAAAATATTTCCTAAAAAAAAATATCGATAAATTATGCTAATAATGAAAGTCTTCAAGCAAGAACCAAAACTATTGTTTACAAACAAAAAAATTCAATAAATTAGCAATTAAAAACTGATATTTTCATTTTTTTTCCCTTCAAATTAAACGAAATTAACATTCGATGTTATGGAGAGAAAAAAAAAGACATTTCTTGCTTTAAAAGTAAAAAAGGAAAAATACAATTACAAAATTTCATCCCAAAGTTACCGTAGGTTTTTAAGCAAATAATTAACAAAATAACAAGTTTTATCTATTCTCTTAGACCAATTTTTTGGCTTCGAAGAAGCTTTTTAAGTGTTTCATTTGCCAGAATCCCATGAGAAGCAGAATGGCTGTCTGTGTTATTGACCACCATAAAACGCGTTGATTGGTGCTTTCGCTCGTCAACCTGAAGCGTTCTTCTCGATACTGCAAATAACAAATTATGAAATTTTTTAAGTTTTTAAAAAATAAATGGAACAAAATAAACAACAAAATTCAGAGAATAAACCAGAAATACATCTTAAAATTTTAAAAAAACCAAAATTGTATTCAAAATGTTTAATTTTAAAAAAGTGGTAAGAAATGTTGATACCCTTTGGTAGTTTTGCTCTTTGGTGATTTGCTCTACTTGATCGAGAAGTTGTCGAATTCGAAGTTGCAATTCCGTCAATTTTTCTTTCTGCGCTACGTTTTGATAATCTATGGCATGGTCACCAACTTGAATATCTAAATGCACCCTCTGAACAAAATTTAATTAAATACCAACCTTTCTCATAACGTTCTCATTCTTAAATCAAATCTCACCAACTGCGTGCCACTAAACCACTTCGTTGTGTTGGAATAAAGGCAAATGATGTGTTCCCCAGGCATGCTCGAGGTAAAAGTGAATTTTCCTTCCGAACTGTATACTTTGGACATAATTAATTTTTCGTCCGGATCTTTTACCTCAACATGCATGCCGATTCCAGGACTCGAAGGCATGAATCCACCGGTTTTCGGATCAAACAACTGCACTTTGTAATTGCCTAACATTTGAAAATAATACAATCGAGTTACTTTAGCACGATGGCATTACACGAGTTATCATTTATTTTACCCGTAACCATTGTTTCATCTGGAATTTCTTCAATAAAACATTTCCTTTCTGTTTCGGCAATATGAAAGTATAATGATGAAGTTATGTTGATGAATAAAAATAGTAAGAAAAGAGACAATTTCAATCGTTCGCGTAACATCTTGAATACGATCTGTTCCGTTTGTCTGCCACGTTTTCTACCCACAATTCTCTCTTCGAACCAATAGAGTCGTCTATCGGAAGAATGATGCATAACGTTGAAATTTAAAATCTTTTTTTTTTTGTTATTACGAAGATGTCTTGTTTTGAGTCGTAAACTAAGGTCTGGTATTTTTATCTATCGTTGTATTTTTATTTTTAGATCTTATTTTAATTTTATAATTTCTTTATATTGTTTTAGACTGTACAGAAATGGAACTGGAAGAGGTAGTCAATTACACCAACATCACTCAAGCAACATTTGAACTAAACGATGCAATTACAAATGCAGAGTCACTCAAAGAAAAAGAATTACTAATTGAAACACATATTAAAAAATTTGAAATTGCCCCTGAATGTCGTTATCTGCCTGAAATGAAAGGTATTTAGCTCCCCGTAAATCAAAAACAATAAACCCAATGCAATATAATTTTTGTTTTTATTTTTTTTTCTCTAGATTTACAATGGTTGAATATAAATAAATCTTTAAGTTTTAACAAAGATTTTACGGGAAAGATTTTAATTCTAGATTTTTTTACATATTGCTGCATTAATTGCATTCATCTATTGCCTTATCTTGCTAATTTAGAAAAAAAATATACTTACAAGGATGGTTTAATTGTGGTAAATATTGATTCTGTAAATAAACTAATCGAACAAAATTTGGAAATTTAATGTCGTTACAGATTGGTGTGCACTCTGGAAAATTTAACAACGAACGATCTTCGGAAAATGTACTGAAAGCGATTTCAAAACTTCACATTGAACATCCAGTGATAAATGACGAAGAGAATTACTTATGGAACAAACTGTCTGTCATCTGTTGGCCAACTGTTTTTATAATTGGTATAATGTAAAACGAAACGGTTGTTTTTATCCGAAACCTTATATAAGCATTAATACTTTTTACGCAGGTCCCGACCAACAAATCTTATTTTCATTCATTGGCGAAGGTTTTAAAGATCAATTAGAATTCTACACAGACATAACTTTGTCGTATTTTAAAAGACAAAACCGAATTAATAATGAAGCTGCTTCATTTACTATGGAAAATCTGAAACCGTCATTTGAAATATTGAATTTTCCTGGTAAAATATCATGCAATTTAACTGGAGAATTACTGGCAGTAACCGATACTGGAAACCATAGAATTTTAGTAATTTCAAAAGACGGCATCATTCGGGTAAATTAAATTGTTTCTAAAATAAATTGAGTTTTGATATTGCCAACTTTTTAATTTTTTCAGATTTCCATCGGAGGCTTAGAACCAGGTTTCATCGATGGCAAGTTTTCTTCGTCTCGTTTTCGATCACCCCAGGGTGTTACTTGGATCTCTTCAGATACTATTTGCGTAGCTGATACTGAAAATCATGCGCTAAGAGAGATTGATTTGAAAAATAAATTAGTCCGAACGTTATTCAAAGCCGAAAGTGCAATGCGTTCACCGTGGGATATTGTTCATTATTGTACCACGCAAAATTCATTATTAAAAAATATTTTACTTATTGCTGCTGCTGGTTCTCATCAAATTTGGGCGTACTTTTTTGATGATACGTTTTTTCTGAATAAAAAGTACAGAAAAGTAGAGTTGCACCGAATACAAAAAAAAGCCGAAATAACCAAATATCGAATATATTCGGCACCGAATAACTGAGTAATAAAAAAACGCTATTTTTACATTTAAAAAAATAATTTTTACATTGATAAAAGCTATTTTTACGTTGAAAAATGCAATTTTTACGTTGAAAAATGCAATTTTTACGTTGAAAAATGCAATTTTTACGTTGAA
>JAQIXU010001270.1:0-18906 GCA_034701245.1 Strigamia transsilvanica | reverse complement strand
GCGGGCCGTGGACGGAGTGTCTTTTTCGGCGCCGTCCGCGTTCTTCAGCGGGGAAAATTCATCTTCGCGTAGCACTTCCCAAACGACGAATTTTCTGGACGAGAAAAAAGAAAAATTCCATTTTTTTGGAAGATTTTTCGATTTTGTCGATTTTGTCGATTTTACTGGGTGAATTCGAACACGTCGAACACGAATTTCTCCATTTTGATTCCGTTGGGTTTCTCCGGGGTGACGCAGCGCCCGTCTTTGTCGACGAATGGAATCTTCTTCTTGGCAATGTGGTACTTCAATCCGCTCTCGTATTCGCTGACAAAACAAATTAATTTGTTAGTCCTGTTCAAGAATAGATTTCGGCAGCGGTGTGACCATTTTATGCACCAACTAAGAGCGCTTACTTGGCCACAATCTTCAAAAAGTCGAGTGTGAAAAAATGATTGCAGATGCTCCCAGCACTGAACGTTAGGCGCCCGTCCGCATTGCGTTTCTGCGCCGTTTTCAACGAAATCTCGCTGTACTCTGCGACCTGGAACTTGCCGTCCACCTTGCAAACGACCCCGACCGCCTCGGTCGGAAATGCCTTCTCAACAACCTAAAACAAAAACAAAGAAGAAATCAGAAAACAAAAAACAAAACAAAAATCCAAAAAAACAAAAAAAAACAAAAAAGAAACTCAAAAAAACCAAAAAAAAACCAGAAAAAACAAAAATGAAACCCAAACAAACTCACAAAACTAATTAATAAAAAAATAAAATGAAAAAAAAATAAAAACAAATTCAAAAAATCGCATCCAGCACCTTCGCGCCGCAATCCGCGCCTTTCGACACGCAATACCCGACGAAAACCGGGTCGGCCATCTTGACGAGAATATTATCGACACCGTACACGTGTATATACTTGATCCCCCGTCGCTCCATATCCGCCAAAATATTCTGCTCGCCCAGCGCACGATACAATCCGCCATTTCCATCTGCAAAAAAAAACAAAAACATTTTCAAACCCCGCCACCCATCGACCGCTACCGGCACTTCCTCACCCGGCGCCATCGCTAACTTGTGCGGCTTTTCGCGAATGATTTTCCCGTCGAACGTGAAACACGGCAGCATTTGTTGCTCGAACACGACCAAATTCTCCTTCTCCAGGCCGAAGTAATCGTGTTTGGCGAAGAATTCGAGCGTGGGTTCCTTGGTGTGTTCGCTGGTCATGATGTACCTGCGAATTTGCGTGTTTTGAGTGTTAGTTTGGTGGAATTTTTGGGTTTTTTTGTTTGTTTTTTAACCAGGGAATTGATGCGTTTTTGTTTGTGGCTTTGAAAGCTAGTTGCTGGAGTTTGCGGAGTCGTTCCGCTTGTAGCTGGTAGAGGGTTTTGCGGGATGGGAGGCACACGCTGTACATCCCTTTCGGGTAGGATACGCCGAGGCGGGTGCCTTGGCCGCCTGCGAGTAACAGAGCTGCCACTTCGCCGTTGGAGATGTGCTGGAGACCTAGTGACAGTTATTGGAAAATTAAGTGGTTTGCATGTTGTAGTTATGTTTTTTTTTTTATGTTTTTGGTAGAAATGAATGGAAAATATTGAAATACTGTAAAGCTCCGAATTGAAGCAGGGTCCGTTTATAGGCGGGTGCCCGATTGACGCCGGGGTGTCGGAGACAAATTAGTAAATAAAAGCCGGGTCCCAGTATAAGCCGGGTCCAAATTACATAATGCGTACGTATACGTTAGCAACATGTTTTTGCATTTTCTTTGTGAAAAAGTCCATTTTCTTGCTGAACCGTACACCTTTTTCGAAATACACGCCAGTTCCGAATAGTGGCCTGGTCTCAATTACTAGCCGGAGAGGGCGGGGGGTCAAGGCCAAAAAAAATAGACGCCCGGGCCACTATTTGGAGCTTTACAGTAAGTTGTTTCGTTGTTGTTTTTGTGGGTCTTTTGATGTTTTTTTTCTGGTTTTTTAATTTTTTTATGGAAATCTTGATGAAGAAAAACAGATAAAATTTTGTTGTTGTTGTTGTTTTTTTTTTTGGACTTTTTTTGTTGTTTTTTTTTATCAGTTTACTCACATTCCTAATCTTTTTCATTATTTTTAGCCCGAATTTCCATAAATTTCTGATTATTTTTCTCCTTTTCAACAAATTTTTCTATTCAATTCAAATTTACAAACATGAAAATAAATTTGTATAAATGTAAATAAATCTACATTAGTTTTCATAATTTTAAAATATTTTTTCCCCTTCTAAAATGTTTCTTTTTTATTAATTTAGTCAAGTTCCTCATTTCTACCGTCATTTTTACCCGAAATTTCGATACGTCCCGACTATATTTCTTTTTTCCCAGAAATCTTTCAATTTCCAACCAATTTTTCACAATTTCCAATCAAACTTCATGATTTACCCCCTCAAACCTCCAAAACAACCCAGAAAAAACCAAAAAAAACAAACCAAAAGACCAAAAAAAAAACCAAAACAACCACAAAAAACCAAAAAAAACCGAAACAACCCAAAAAAAAACCAAAAAAAAAAAACCAAAAAACCAAAACAACCACAAAAAACCAAAAAAAACCAAAACAACCCAAAAAAAAACCCAAAACAAACCAAAAAAACCAAAGAAACCAAAAAAAAAACCAAAAAACACTGTTTTTAAAACATATTTTCCATTTCCCCGAATTCACCTTCATGCTCATACTCCGTCAACTTGTCATCCGAGCTCCTCGTCACACTCTGATGCAACTCGGACGGAATCGGCTGCAACTTGTCATCCAACTTCAACTCCTCCTCGTTGCTCTCCACGAAACAATCGCGGAAATACTCCACCACCTGATCGAACCTCACGCTCGTCAAATCCCTTCGCAGCTCCTCCTTCTCCTCGTCCGTCAAATACCCCCACGAATCCACCAAATGCGCCTGCCCGAACCGCGCCAAATTCGCCCGCACTTCGTCCACGTCCATCTCGAATCCTCGATCTTTTCCGAAAAAATAAAAACCAAATTTCCGTCCCGTTTTAGGTCGACAAACGAGCCAAGGGTACGCTCCGTGTGCCACTTACGACTCGTCTCGGCGACCTTTAGCGCCGCACACCTGTACCGAACTATTATAATCGTTTATCTCGTACGTGGAGATAACTGCACTTGCATTTCGGACCGAATTTCCTTCTCATTTTATCGATCAATTAATCAAAAATGCCTGAAAAGTGAGAGAAAAATGTTGAAAAAAATTGATTAAAATTGATAAAAATGCGAAATGAATTATTTTTTTTGCGTTTTCCAAGGTCGGTTGGGTACTTTTGCTAGTTTGCTTCCTTGGGATTGATAAATCTCGTTTGTTTTGACCCAAATTCCATGATATTCGCTCCGTTTACCTAGTTGGCAGTTGCGAGTCAACAACCGCGGAGTGTCGTTTGGGGGTTGCGTTTTAGGCCTAAGATGAGCTGTCAAATAAATCGAGTTTGTGTGCGTGGCGCTTGGGAAAGTTTTTGGATTTTTATTTTTATTTTTGTTTTAAGTTTGGAATGTTTGATTTTATCGTTTCGAGTGATTAATTATAGGTTTGGGTAGATTGTGGGCGAGGTTACGCCTGGAAACGGTGTTTGTTTATTAATCTTTGGTGCGATTTGTCGTTCGTAGGTGGCGTGGAAATTGAATTTCTAAAATATCTAAATATCTAAATACTAAATTGAATTAAAATGAATTAGGATTATTAATATTAAATACAAATTCTAATTTATTATAATTTTTTTTTAATTTTAAAAAACTAAATCAAAGATATGACGTCATACAGGGAAATCTCCGCCTTGATGGGATGATGCTTCGTGGGTCGCTCTTTATTTCCTCGTTTTCTTCTTCGATTCACTAAAAATAATGTCCGACACTTGGGAAATGTATGAAATGGTCCAAGCCTTAATCCAGGTATAACAAAACTTTAATCCGATCTGTCGAAACGTATTTAAACTAATTAAACTAATTTTTTCTTTTAATTTCACTTTCTGTCACCAGGCGCCCGCCTACCACCTAATACTCGAAGGACTCTTGATGTTGTGGGTGTTATGGCTGTTATTCAGGAAAAGTTACGACCCGCATGAGAAAACAATACTAACGATGAAGGTGCGAGATAGTTCGATGTATTGCGAATAAAATTTTATCAAAATTTGCTTTTTTTCAAGGAAAAAGAAGAATTAATCGCGGAATGGCAACCGGAGCCGCTGGTCCCGGATGTTGATGAAAATCACGCGGCGCTGCGGCCCAGAGTCGTGTCCAGGTTGATTGCATTTTGTGCTCGATAAAATTGCTTTTTCAATGTTTTTTTGGATGTAGTAAAGTGGGTAAACACGTGATCGTGAATGGACGTCAGTGTATCAACATGGCGACGCATAACTATCTGGGGATGGTGGAAAATGTGCAAGTCGAGGTGAAATGTTGAGTTTTTTGGATTTGTTTGCGTTTTTATTGTTTGTTTTTGGTTTTTTTTAAGGAATCGGCGCTGAAATCGTTGAGGAAATACGGTGTTGGTTCGTGCGGACCGAGAGGGTTTTATGGAACAGTTGGTAAAGATGTTGTAAATCGAAGGAAATTGCACTTTGAGGCTCTAGATTCGTTTATTTATGCGCGGAAAATGGTTTAATTGTAGAAAAGTGGATTGTGTTGGTTTGAAATTGCATTTTTTCGGCCTGCAAAAACACTTTTTTGGTCGAAAGAAATGAAAAATTGAATTTGTATGGCCTAAAATGGGTTATTTTGACCTGAAATTGCATTTTTTGATGGAAAGAAGTTAAAAATTCAAGTTATTTAGCCGAAAATTAGCATCGTTTGGCCTAAAAACACTTTTTTGGTGGAAATAAATTAAAAATTGTGTTGATTTCGCTTAAAATCGCATCTTTAGACTCTAAAATTGTTTATTTATGCCAATAAAACGATCTAATTACAGAAAAATGCATTTTTTTGTTTAAAATTGCATTTTTTAGCATATAAAACACTTTTTTCATGGAAATAAATCAAAAATTGCTTTTATTTGGCCTAAAATTACATGTTTTCGGTCGAAATTGATCAAAAATAGAAATTTTTAGGCGTAAAATTGCCATTTTTTGGCGTAAAATTGCAATTTTTGAACAAAAACGCATCGTAAATGCGAATAAATCGTCTTTTTCCATCAAACAAAACATGAAAAACAGCCTAAAAGCACTAAAAACCTGTTTTTAATTCGTTCCAGACGTGCACCTCGAACTAGAAGCGAAAATAGCCAAATTCCTAGGCACCGAAGAATCGGTTCTGTATTCCTACGGCTTTGCCACCATCGCCAGTGCGATCCCAGCTTATTCCAAACGCGGCGACATCATCTTCGTGTAACTAAACCCTCCCAACAAAACCAAAACATTCGAATAACCTGAAAAACAACTCAAATTGCAGTGACGAAGGTGTGAATTTCGCCATCCAAAAGGGGCTATCGGCGTCCCGAAGCGTCATTCGCTTCTTCAAGCACAACAGCACCCAGGACCTCGAGCGCTTGCTCAAGATCCAGGAGGAAGACGACAAAAAGGTTGAACGGTGGACCCCGCCACGAGGGGTTGGCCATTTTGGTTCATTTTTCATCCTCAAAACTGAATGTTTTTGTCCAAAATTGAATGGTTTTAGTCAAAAATGGAATTTATTGATCAAAAATTGAATGTTTTTGGTCAAAATTGGATGTTTTTTGTCCAAAATTGGATGTTTTTTGTCCAAAGTTGGATATTTTCGATCAAAAATGGATGTTTTTGGTCAAAAATGGATGTTTTAAACCAAATTTGGATGTTTTTGGTCAGAATTGAATGTTTTTAGTCCAAAATCGGATGTTTTTGGTCAAAAAATGATTTTTTTTTCACCAAAAAGTGAATCTATTTCGGCCACCTCGTGGATCCGCCATTTTGTGTGCTCGTACTCAAAGCGTTTTTTGTCTAGAACCAGAAAAAAGCCAAAGTGACGCGGCGATTCCTCGTCGTCGAGGGCATCTACATGAACCACGGCGACATGTGTCCATTACCAGAGCTCGTGACATTGAAGAACCGCTACAAAGTGCGTCTGTTCATCGACGAGAGCGTTTCGTTGGGCGTTCTGGGCCCAACCGGACGCGGGGTCACGGAGCACTTCAACGTGCCGGTGGAGGAGGTGGATTTAATCATGGCGTCGTTGGAGTTCGCGTTCGGCTCTTCCGGAGGCTTCTGCACGGGCTCCACGTACGTCGTTGACCACCAGCGCCTGTCCGGCTTGGGCTATTGTTTTTCCGCCTCGCTGCCCCCGATGTTGGCTTCGGCTGCCACTGCGGCTTTCACTATCATCGAGGAAGATCCATGTAATGCCACGTAGTCGATTATCATTGCTGTTTTAATCGATTTAAAGGAAAATTTATCGATTTATATGTCGATTTTAACTATTTGTATGTCGATTTTAACGATTATTTGTTCTTTCAAACGTATAGAAATCGATTGTTGTTGATATTTTAATCGATTTTTCGAATATTTGTTGACTAAAATGAAAATTAATCGATTAAAATGGAAATTAATCGATTAAAATGAAAATTAATCGATAAGAATGAAAATTAATCACCTAAAATTCACTTGTATAATCCAATTTTGCCATTGCAGCCATCATCGAAGCACTCTCAACAAACGCGCAATCGATCCATTCCAAACTCAAACAACTCAACGGACTCGAAGTAGCCGGCATCCCGACATCCCCCATCAAACACCTGCACCTCTCCACCCCCTCGGACTCCCGCGACGTCGAAACGGCCAAACTCGACAAAATCGTCACCCACGTAAACAAAAAATCAAAACAAAACTTAAAATAAAAATAAAAATCCAAAAACGCAAAACATTTCAGGCGTGGGAAAATGGCGTCGCGCTCACCATGGCCAGCTATCTAGAACAGGACGAAGTGTACCTACCAAGGCCTAGCATTCGCCTCACGGTCAACGCGCTACTCACGGACGAAGACATCGCCGTCGTTATACGCACGCTGCATACAGCGTGTATGCTTTTGTAACGTCACTTTAAACGCAAATAAACGATTTTTCCACACATTTATTTAATTCTCGATCTTTATTGGCACTTTAAGTTTGTTCGTGTAATTTAGGAACTCGTCGGGCGCCCATAGTGACGTGTTTCCGGTCGTCACGTGATGGATTTCGATCTTGGGATGCGGATCGAGCACCTGAAATTGAATTTCAACGCGATTTTGTTCGTTTTGGTTCGTTTTTGAGGGTTTTTTTACGTTTTTTCCGACGACTACGATGTACGGGAATCCGAGTTTGCGCGCTTCGATGAGTCGTTTGCCGATCGTTTGCGTCGTGCGCTCGTCCAGGACGACGTCGTCCTCCCATCCGGGACATTGGGTTTGCTTGTCGTAGAGCAGTTGCGCTAAATCCGTCGCTGCCTTTTCCTCTTTGCTTCCTTTCTGCCACGAAAGGGATTATGGGTAAAATGTAAAATGTTGATCAATTGGTTAATTTTACGCACTTTCGGCGCTATGATGCACATCCGGAACGGTGCGATCTGTTCCGGCCACCTGATCTGGTTGTCCGATGACAAAACAGCAATGGCGGTTGCTAGGATTCGCGTTAGGCCTAACCCGTACGACGCCATATGCACGGCGCTGTCGATTTAGCAATTTTCAGTCGGTGCAACATTTCGCATTACGTATTCGCCATTTTCATGTCTGACACGAGTGCGTTGTTTTAATGGGGCTCAGTCTGGCGCCTCATTGGTCACTCGGATCGCACGACTGAGTACACTCAACCCTCGCTTTACGGTCTAGATAGATTCCGGAAAAGTTGGCTGTATATCAAAAACATTAGGCCATAAATAAAAATTTAGCCATAATAGTGGCCGTATACGAGGATTGGGCGTATAACGGTATCTCGACTAATCATCGTGCGCCACGAAAACAAGACATTCGTGTCGGACTCGAACGTTTCTATCGATTAAATTCACCGTGTTTGGTTGTCTTTTTTGTAGACGGCTTGGAACGGTTCGCTGTATCGCGTGCCCAATAGGAAAGTGTGCCCTAACTCGACGCCATTTTTCTTTTCCAATTGTCGGCCGCAGATGGCGCACGTTGGATCGTCGGTTTCTGTCAAGATTCGCGTTGATTTGATGAGGTTTTTTACGTTTTTTTGGGGGTTTTACGCACTTAATGTCTCCGCGTTGGCTGCAAAATGGCCGCTGCAAGTTTGGAGCGCATTAGAAACGAAATTTGGATTGATTTTGACGAATTACTCGGGACAGATGAGGAGTCGGTCGTCACCGGCGTCGCTGATCACGTGGTATTCGTGGGAGAGCGTGCCTCCCATTGTGGCGTTGTCGGCCTTGACTTGAAAATAAAATAAAAATTAAAACAGAAATTTGGGATTTGTTTGGAGGGCTTGGTTACGTTTGATTACGCTTGGTTACCTTTGATTACATTTAAGCCTAAGGTTGAGAAAAATGTTTCGTAGGCTCGGTTGACGAGCTCGTAGGTGTGTAGAGCGAGTTGTTCAGTCTCGTCGAAGGAATAGAGATCTGGGAAGATTGAAAAACGTGTGAAATGTTGCGAGTTTTTTAAAATTAGAAATGTGAAAAAAATTTTTGGTCAAAATTGGTGGAAATGGTGGAAATTTGTTACAAAATTGGGATTTTTAAGTGGGGATTGTAGAGATTTATCTATCACAATGTTGAATTTTTAAAATGAAAAATTATGAAAATTCATCAGAATATTGAATTTTCTGAATGACATTTCTCAGGATTTATTTTATGAGAAATTTAGTGAAATTTCGGAAATTTTTATGACAAAATTGAATTTTTTTTACGGAAAACTAAAAAACATTCATCACAATATTCAATTTTTAAAGTGAATAATTTTTAAGTTTATCATCTACATAAAACATTGAATAATTCACAGCACACCAAAAATTTAATTTCCTAATTAAAATTAAAATCTCCAACAACCCCATCACTTCTACCTTTCATCAAAAACTGTTTGCCCCTAATCAACCCCTTCTCAGGCCTCATTTCATCCCTGAATTTATTCGTAATCTAAAAAATAAAATAATCACAAATCAAAATTAAAAAAAAAACAAAAAAAAAAACAACCCACAAACATAAACCTGATAGATTTTCAAAGGTAAATACTGCACGAAATTCCCCGCCGATTTCACCAACTGCATCGCGACTTCTTCGTGCGTCTAAAAACCAAAAAACAAAAATCAAAAAATCAACTAAATCAAAAATGGCTACCGGCGCCAAAACGAACGACCGATCGTTTCTGTCTTTAAACTCAAATAAATCCGATTTCAACGATCCCCATCGACCTATAAACGAATTAAAAGCAATCAAAAACAATTTAATTTGAATTAAAATTCAAATTTACCGCTAATTTCTAATAATTCGCGAGGAAAAAGCGCCGCCATTTCGATTTTCTGGCAGCCGATAGCGCGCATCATTTTGTCCACTATATCGGTCAGTTTTTGCATAGATCTTACGGCTAGTGGCATCAAATGGTAAATTCCTGGACTGGACGCCCGAATTAGACCGTAATTCAACATTAGCTGCAAAAATTTAGAATTTATTTCAAAATAATTAATTATTTTTGCGTTTTTTTCGTATTTTTTTTTCGTACCGTTGTTGTTTTGTCGGTTTTGTTGTCGTCTAGACTCATCGCTGGTGACGGAAAAAATTGTGAAAGTTTGTTTACGTGGAAATTTCGACGGGAATTCAGTCTAATTAGTGCTGGGTTTATCATCTTCTTGCACAGCGAAGTCGCCATTTTATTGGTTTTAAGTTTTTGATTTTTGTCGCTAGATGGCAGTATTGATATGTACATGCTAGAGAGTGGCCATGGTAAGACGTTTTAAGGTAAAAACATGGGAAAAACATGGCAGAACCAATCATGATTGGTCCACATCCACATCACGCGGTATAATTCCGCCATGTTTTTCCCACCATATCACCATATCACCATATGCTCTCTAGTACATGCAAAAACTATAATAGACTAGAACTTTACGGAAAGATTTCCACCTGGCTGAAATAATGAAAATAATTTCTGCTCTGTGCATTTATTGATTTTGCGACTAGTACAATTAGTATTTTGTTTTAATATGCCATAGGTTATGCATGATTTCCATTGATTTACATTTAAAAAACAATTGATTTATGTTTGTCGTGAATAAAGTTTGATCATTCACAAGTTAAATACAAATAAGTTGACTTGTGGTACTACTGGAACTAGTTTATTTATATAGATATTAATAAAATAGGCTTAAGGAGTGAAAAGCACTCAAACGAAATATTGAATAAGAGCAAAGGTTGAGATACCCGTTAAAATACCAATCATCGATCCAATTTGACACAGCAATTTGACAGTGGAAATTGTTTTCTCTTCTTTAATTATTTCTCGAATGTTGCTGTCAATCCTAAAAGTAATGTACGCCCTTTTGAGATGATGATTTTCAGCTTTTACTTTGGGTATGAAGATTGTTTCTTCACAGCGTGCTACGCAGGCACAGTCTTCCTGCGGATCTATTTTGAATAGAGTCTCCAAATATATTTTGACAGTATGCTTAGCTGTTTTTTGATTCATGCAGAGAGGTAGTTTGCTCTTTTCCATAAATGGTAATCTAATAGTAAGACAAAGTTAAAAAGCAAGTTTGAAAAATCATTTTGGATAAGAGAGTGTTTCCTGCTAATTACAGACCCTTAGGCACAGTCCATTTGGGGCCCCTAAGGTTGAACTGGTTATTTACAAAACAAGATTTTGAATTTAAAAGTTTAATTTCCAGATGCTAATACTGGGGCAAAATCTGGTCCATTTCAGATGAAAAAATACAAGCAATCCAAACTATTGTATTATTGGTGACAATTGGTCTCTTTAAAACGTTAGTTTTAAAAGAATTTATAACAAGTGCTTTTGAGAGACTGTTAAGAGGAATTATTGTTAATCTTGGCGGGGAGCCATGGATGAGTATGAAATTTCAGTTTTTACACAAGATGCAATTTTAGGTAGTGAGTTAACCTCGTTGTAGAAGAGCGATGAATTAACAATATACATACTTGCATTTGAATGGTTGTAGTTGTAGTTTCACCGCGTAACATTTTGCTTCACATTCTGAAACTTGATCATTTTCTGCACAAGGGCTTTTTGGAGTATTTACTCGAACCAACTAAAAAGAATAAACATATCAATACATAGTGCCATATGTTCCTACAAACCAATAGGCGGCAGCATAGAAAAAAAATTAAGTTTTAAGAATATAAAATATAAAATCATTTTGAGCTGAAAAAATTGCATTTTAAAACGAAATGATGCATTTTTTACATCAACTAATGCATTCACATAGGAAATTGACGAAATTGACCAAATTCTAACACATTTTTAAACTAAAAATCTTGTAAAAGCCAGTCCAATTGAATGGAAAGAAATAAAATAACTCATTCTGACAAAAAAAATCCTGTATCTTTACAACTTTGTTTAATGAGTTTTGAATAAAAGCTCAGAAAAAATTTAAACAAATTAAAAAAATTTATGGCGAACTAAAATTATATAAACAGATCAATTAATGTGCGAGTTTTGTAACTACAACATTACCGTTTGACGAGAATAAACAACAGTCATGAGACACATCCTGGGAATGTAAAAAATATATTTAGGGTGAAAAATTTGATTCTGCGGTAGAATAAAATTCTGAAATGAATAAAATCAGAATAATCAATTGAATTGAGATGGAAAACACAAATGATCTCACAGCTTGATTCTCGTTTCCTAAATATTTATTGGAGGTGTGTCTAATTCTTAAATCGTTTAGCCCTGGATAATAAACCAAATCAACTGAAAATATTTAATGGTTAGAGGAAAATAATATTTGTCTTTCATATTCATTTTTTACATTTCTTGAACTCAGTACAGATCCCAAATACTGTTGACACAGCTGACAGATTGGCCTGGTAGAGCTGAGAAAAACAATCTTATCAATTTATATTATTATGCAACAATAATTATTGTTTGGGATAAATCATTGTGAACAAGTGGTCATGCAACACATGCAACAATTAGAAAGTCAAACTTAAAAAATAATTGTTAGAATGAATTGAAATCAGCATGTGCCTAGTCATGAATAGTCATAGTTTCAATTTTGGGCGATTGAAATGTTGAGAAACAGAATGCGGCCAAAACCAGGCAAATTAAGTTATTAAACGTGTTGTGCAATTAATGGAATAGGCAGATGAAATGAATTTAATTTTAAATTTCACTATATAGCTTACTTTCCTCATGCTGTAATAATAGTTAAAATTTGAAGATTTCTCCCATAATTTGAGTGGATTGTTTGCAAATTCAGAAAATGGGTGGAGCAAATCAAATAGCTGGTAATGATGGATATCATTTTTTAGTCGTTTAGTTAAATTTTGCTTGGCTGTTCCAATTTTATCGGTATCTCGACAATGGATAATAAGTGGGAAATGAATGATTTCGTCTTTTGTGAGAACAATCGTTTTGACGAGTAGATAATCAAAATAAGAATTAATGTAGTTATAAACTTGGTACACCGATATAAAAGTCAGGCAGAGTAACACTGTGCGTTTTAATTTATTTTTTTGGGGCTGTTTCTTCTTTAGTTCTAGCACCGCTTGAATTTTATTTTTCAGCTTGGAGTTTGATTTTGTTGTCTTTCTGAACATTAAAAAAGGCATTTTGAAGCAGTGAACAAATATTTCGAGGAGTGTTAAACAAGACATGCCAAAATAGAGTCCGATGTTTCCACCAATGTCGCATAGTAAAGAGATTATGTCATAAGAAAAGTGTTCTTGCATTGTGCGAACATAATTATTCACAAAGGAAATGTCGATAATACTCTCGTAATCAGGTTCTTCATCAATGTATATGGCGTATTGTGTGAAGTCACACGCATCAACACATTTGCATGGTTTTATGTAATTCTCATAAGATTCAACCATAGTCCATTTCGATTGTTGTGCTCTCAGATACGTGTCATTGCAGTATGTTAGGTTCCTTGCATCGTAAAACGGAATTCTAAAATAAAAGTTAAGTTTAAATGATTTATGTTGAGATTGAATAGAAAATTATAGAAGTGCACACATGAGCCAGGTGTACTTGGTAACTAGGGACGGTTCTACGCACCAGGAGTACAATTGATGACATCACCATCAATCAACCAATAGCAACTCCACCATTGCCAAGGGAAAGGGAGTTACTGGTTGATGACATGAGTCAATCAACCAATGGGAAGAGATACAGTCTGAATGGTGCAAGAGTGGACAGTAAGAGTAAGACCCAACATTATGTTGGCCAAATAGTCTTACTGGCTTCCCTAAAGTCATCCTTGATTTCAGGGGGTGGCCAGCGGTTCAGCAGATGGTACAGAGTCTGTGTGCTTATGACATAAATTCAGCATCTTAAATTAGGGTAATTTGTTCCCAGATTTGCCCTGATAATGAACAATTTAATCAAATCAAATTACCTGCACGGAATCGCTTTCCAGATACAAGGATACAAACAGTCCTGAACGTAATTATTATTGCAAGGATTTTTCTTAGTCTTGATGAAGTGATACTAAAAGACAACGTATTAAGTTTAAACTGGATAATTATACAATAAACACAATGTGTTCTCTTTTTTACAATTTTCACGTCAATTTTAAAAATACTTCTAATAGCAGACAAATGTACTTCATCTGCATCAGTTTTCTCTATATTTTCTGTTTCGAGGTGCACATTTACACCACTACTGATGCGTTCATCATACTTTACTGTTGTAGGATCTAATCGAAGCTGAAATTTAAAAAGTACAAAATCTATACAGTACAAATTACAAAATTTTAGCACCGTAAAGAACATACGTAAACAACGCTGCAGCCTGGAAATTTTAATTTGATTACCATCTTGTAATTAAAATTCCCACATGGAAGTTCCAAAGCTAGAGAAAAATGTATTTAGAAATAATCAATAAAGATGAGTGTTTGTTGGTTTCTTGACTTACGGCTTGAAACTTGAGCCATTGGGCTAACAAGTACATCCCAACTTTGAATCGTAAGATTAACCTTTGATTTTTTCTACAAAGTTTTGCAAAGATTTTGTTAAGAAGAAATATGGAATTTAAGCCTTACCGTGACAAAGTATGCTTCAGTTACGTAACTAAGAGCATTCAAATGTTTTAAAATGTCAGTTACAGTATAATTTGTGAAATGCATCATAAAAGGTAGACCACTGCACCATTTTTTGCTGTTATTTTTGCCACTCATTTTAAAATCATAATCATTAAATTCCTTTGTTGTTCGTGGGTAAATATAAACATATGGATAACGACCATGCGTTGTTTCAATTAAGTGCACATCGACAGTCGTTGGTTCATCCATGTAATGCAATATCCGCTCTGCAGTTTGGTAAACACACACCGCCAAATTGACAATGAGTAATATGATGAATAGATAAGAAGTTATTTTTTTCTTTTTTGAAATATTTTTCAAAGATCTAATGAATTCTGGTGTTTCTGTTTGCTCCGTCATAACTGTGCCAACGATGTGTTGCATCTTCCTTCTTCTGAGTTGTTGAATTCGGCCAAGTGTTTGATGTGAATTGTGTCCATCCATTGTGTCTACATTTAGTGAATACTTTGAAAACGTGTCCTGCTGAGAAGCAAATCCAAAAAAGCGGCTTGATTCAAATGGAATTCGATGATGCGGACCAGAACTAAGAAAATCAGATTAAACTGAAAATGTGTTGTGTTAGTCAAGTTATAGATAGATACAAGTTGCTTTAACTTTAATAAAACTTTTCGAAATAGACCAGTCTATATGTAAACATTTGCCCATAGTAAACCCTAGCACCAATACTATATGATGACATTGTGTGATGACCCTGATCGCCACCTCTCTCAGGCACACAGAAAAGAACTCTGCAAATAATATCCACTTATTTAATTTGTATTTATTCACTGAATAAATATTGTGTGCTCTTTTTGTATTTATCCATAGAATTGTTTCAATTGCTTTTTGGTACATAATATTGTGTTTTGTGTGCCCTTACTGTAATTCACCCCAATTGTTCTCGGCACTGCGGGTACCAAATTTTGGGTGACCCCTGGACAAATTTGGCTTGGCCCTGGTTCATTCCTGCATAGATTGCTAAGCACCAAACCATTATTGTAAAGCCTGGCGCTATGCGCTGCAACCGACTTAGCAATTTCTTTGAAATTCTTACTGTTCACAACTGTGTCATGACCTAGGCTTTCGCGCATTGTCCTGATCTGTAATTTGGGAAGATATACTTGATTCATCGCAACATTCGCGTGGCTTTTGACAAACTGTTAAAAGCCACAACCTCGCGACGAGTAAAAATACAAATTCATACCCCAAAGAGACCCTCTTTTATCCCAAGTGCACTGGGCCTCCCAAGCCGTTGATCCGGCCCTGGTTTTGTTCCTGTGTGGGTTAAATAAAATTTACCCCCTAGACAACCAACAGCCATAGATATAAGGCCTGACATGGCATTCGACTCGTGATCCACTTCTGAACCCGAATCACCATCAATAGAATTTGGTAAAGAAAGATCACTTGCGAATTAAAGTAGTGTTAGTAACTATTTAGGTTTAGTTTTGAGTGTGAAAACCGAGATCGCGACAATTGGCACTAAAGCCAGCCCCAATATGGTAGAGAAATATGGTTGTTTACTTGTCTTAACTCTGAGTTGTTTTTGAAAGTCGAACAGATGTGGTAACTTGTTCCGAGGTGTTCCAAGGCGACAGATTGTGTATTTTCCAAGTTGATGGGTTTCTCTAAATGGATGTCCCGAGTTTGGTACCTGCACCCGTGTGGTTTCTAGTTACTAAGTTGTCGAATGAATTATTGGAGTTACATAACTTAAAATTATCCGTTCAATTATTTACTTTGAAAATGTCGTGTCAAAAGATGTGTAAATAACGAAAGCAAGTTTCAAAGCAATGTTTACAGTACACTTGAAAATGTAAGGAATCATTCGATTAAAGAGATCAATGCAGAAATATCTAGATTTATGTCAACATTACACATTGCTCATGCGTGCTCATTTATTTGTATATAAGAAGTTCTACAACTTATTAAGCAATGGAAACATTTCTCTGTTTATTTATGAAACTTATTTCTCAAACTAAGCAAACGAGTGATATTTTCTATAACATTATGTTTGCACTTGAAATTGATTACGGTATGTGTACATTTAACTAAGTCGTTATTTTGCTATTTTCAATAATTTAAACAAAAAATATTAAATTTTACTTGTTTCAATTGCTTCGATGTAAGTACCACCCAAACCAGGAAATGGAGCCACTATCTGGATCATGGCAGGCTTGTACACAGCTAGCGCACTGTCTCAACATACATGGCAGGAATTAGGAGGTGGCAGGACTTTAGTTGGAAAGAGGTTAGAAAGAGCTGGAAATCAAGCTCGTTATGTTGACTCTGCAATCTCTGGATTTATCAGATCTAAAATTAACGGAGGAGTTGGCACTCCTTATTCCGTCAAAAATTAAAAAATTCAAAAATGTTCGTTGTATTTTGTTATGTCTGTGTATAATATTTTATTTCATTTTTATCCAGGGGGAAAGGCGTGTATTCATGCTTTTACCTTCTTTACATGGGTTGACCTTGTAGTAATTCCTCCTTCTTATGGTTTTCTTAATAGTTTTAATTTAAATGGATAATCTACTTTAGGTTGTGTTGTGACCCAAATGGTCACAAGAAGAAATACCCACAAACATAAACCTGATAGATTTTCAAAGTCAAATACTGCACGAGATTCCCCGCCGGTTCCACCAACTGCATCGCAACTTCTTCGTGCGTCTAAAAACCAAAAAACGAAAATCAAAAATCAAAAAATCAAAAAACAAAAAAGGCTACCGGCGCCAAAACAAACGACTGATCGTTTCTGTCCTTAAACTCGAATAAATCAAATTTCAACGATCCCCATTGACCTATAAACGAATAAAAAGCAATCAAAAGCAATTTAATTTAAATTTAAATTCAAATTTACCGCTAATTTCTAATAATTAGCGGGGGAAAAGCACCGCCATTTCGATTTTCTGGCACCCGATCACGCGCATCATTGAATCCACTATTTCGGTCAGCTTTTGCATCGATCTTACGGCTAGTGGCATCAAATGGTAAATTCCCGAATTAGACCGTAATTTATTTATTATTTATTTATTTAAAAAAAATTAATTTTTTTTGCATTTTTTTCGCGTTTTTTTTTTCCGTACCGTTGTTGTTTTGTCGGTTTTGGTGTCGTCTAGACTCATCGCTGGTGACGGGAATAATTGTGAAAGTTTGTTTACGTGATAATTTCGACGGGAATTCATTCTAATTAGTGCTGGGTTTATCTTCATCTTGCACAGCAAAGTCGCCATTTTATTGGTTTTAAGTTTTTGATTTTGTCGCTAGATGGCAGTATCAACCTAGCAGATACAGTCCATGCTAAAACTGGGCCATTTGGTTCAGGGGTAATTGAGTAGAAACACAAAAAACTAGACTTGAACTGAAATGATGAAAATAATTTC
The DNA here is from genome assembly GCA_034701245.1 of Strigamia transsilvanica. NCBI lineage: Eukaryota > Metazoa > Arthropoda > Chilopoda > Geophilomorpha > Linotaeniidae > Strigamia > Strigamia transsilvanica. Next base: position 1,370 of record JAQIXU010001270.1, on the reverse strand, counting down.
TGTTCTGTGCATTTATTGATATTGTGACTGATACTTGATATTTTGATTTAATGTGCCATAGGTTGTGTATGATTAAATTTCCATTGATTTACATTTAAAAAACAATTGATTTATGTTTGTCGTGAATAAAGTTTGATCATTTACAAGTTAAATACAAATAAGGTGACTTGTGGTACTACAGGAAGTAGTTTATTTACATAGATATTAATAAAATAGGCTTAAGGAGTGAAAAGCACTCAAACGAAATATTGAATGAGAGCAAAGGTTGAGATACCAGTTAAAATACCAATCATCGATCCAATTTGACACAGCAATTTGACAGTGGAAATTGTTTTCTCTTCTTTAATTATTTCTCGAATGTTGCTGTCAGTGGTAAAAGTAATAAGATTCATTTGGTAGTGAGGTTTTTCAACTTTTACTCTGGGTATGAAGATTGTTTCTTCACAGCGTGCTAGGCAGGAGCAGTCTTCTGCAGGATCTGTCTTGAATAGAGACTCCAAATACATTTTGATAGTCTGTTTAGCTGTTTCTTGATTCATGCAGAGAGGTAGTTTTCTCTTTTCCATAAATGGTAATCTAAAAGTAAGACAAATTTGTAAAGCAAGTTTGAAAAATCATTTTGGACAAGAAAGTGTTTCTTGCTAATTACAGACCCTTAGGCACAGTCCATTTGGGGCCCCGAAGGTTGAACTGGTTATTTGCAAAAATGGACTTTTTCAAAACAAGATTTTGGATTTAAAAGTTTAATTTTCAGAACTACTGTAAATACTTGGACATAATCTGGTCCATTTCAGGTGAAAAAATGCACCATTTAAGCAAACAAATTTACTCTTTAAGTGTCAGTAAAAACGTAATTACTGACATTATAATGTTGTTACAATAGTTTTAAAAAAGGGTATTGAAGTCGGGGACCCCAGATCTCAGGGACCCCTATACATGCCTAGTCTATCTTGGGGGTAATTCACCACTCAAAGTGTGTGACATTTTAATACATAGTTTCCAAATTCCCAGAGAAACCAGTGGCTCATCGTGGTTATTTGGTGGCCTGACTGAGCACTGGCACAAACTAGGGGCCCCAAAACTCTCTCAAAACTGTCTCAACAATTGAAAACCTACAGTAGAAATCCATCATGATATGCCTCTGCAAATTATTGTTGTTTCTTTACTTTTTGGGAATGATCAACTGAAATGGGGGGCCCTAGAAATATGGGCCCTGGGCTCAGGGCCGGATTTACGTATAAGCAAAATAAGCAGCTGCTTAGGGGCCCCCAATGATTGGGGGGGAGGGCCCAAAAAAAGATCCAACTATGTCCCAGGAAAAATTAGTTGACTTATTGTTAACTTTGGAAGTAATTTTTTCTTTCTGGCAT